>JAACYO010020679.1:0-11243 GCA_011074415.1 Stictonetta naevosa
CCCCGTGCCCCCCCCCCCACCAGGGCCGCGATGCGGGCGCCGTGAGCCGGGCAGCGCGCGCCCATGACGGACCTGGCCTCGCCCACGGGCGAGAACCCCTTCGCCTTCCCCGGCGGCGAGGAGGGCTTCGGGGATGAGAAGGCGCTGGTGATCCACAGCCAGGCGGAGGAGGAGGAGGCCGGGAAGGAGTTCAAGTGCATCCTGTGCGGGGAATGCTTCGGCCAGCAGCCCAGCCTCGCCCGGCACCAGAAGCACCACGCCGGGGAGCGCGCCTTCATCTGCGCCGAGTGCGGCAAGGCCTTCAGCCTCAAGCACAACCTCATCATCCACCAGCGCATCCACACCGGGGAGCGCCCCTACCAGTGCGGCGTCTGCCAGAAGAGCTTCAGCCTCAAGCAGAACCTGCTCACCCACCAGCGCATCCACAGCGGCGAGAAGCCCTTCTCCTGCGGGCGCTGTGGGAAGCGCTTCCGTGAGCAGCGCTTCCTCCTCAACCACCAGCGCACCCACGCCGAGGACCGGCCCGGTGCGGCCGCCGAGGACCAGCCCGGCGCAGCCACCGCCACCAGCAGCCGCTCGCCGCGGCCGGAGCCGCATGAGGAGGCCGGCGGCCCCGGGGCGGCGAGCGGCCCCTTCGCCTGCGCCCGGTGCGGGAAGGGCTTCAGCTGCCGGAGCAGCCTGGCCACGCACCAGCGCACCCACACCGGCGAGCGGCCCTTTGCCTGCCCCGACTGCGGCAAGAGCTTCAGCCAGAAGGGCTCCCTGAAGATCCACCAGCGCACCCACACGGGCGAGACGCCCTTCTCCTGCACCCAGTGTGGCAAGAGCTTCGCCCAGAAGGTCAACCTCACCGCGCACCAGCGGAGCCACGGGGCAGAGAACGCCCTCACGTGAGCCCCCGCGCACCGGGACCCCCACCCACCGCTGCCTGCACCGCTCTCCTGCCCCACAGGGTTCTCCCCATCCTGCGCCCCCCGGGCACTGCGGGAGTACCCACTGCCCTGCACCTGGAGGTGCTGCCGGGGGGGCTCGGAGCCGTTAGTGGCCTCTCCAGGGGCTCAAGGCATGTGCTCATCCCTCGGTGTGGGACACCGCTGGTGTGCCCGTGCGGGGCACAGAGCCCGCCGTGACGGGTGTGATCAGCCCCGGCTCTGCGTGGGCACCCCGGGCGCCTGCTGCGCTCCTCCTGCTGGAGTTTCTCTCCTGACCATCACGAGGCTGCTCCCGCCAGTGCTGGCTGCCCCCGGTGCCTTGCATCAGGCGCTCGCAGGCTGATCTGTGCCTGCCGGACGCCTGTTGCCCCCCAGGGCATCAGGAGGAGCCAAACGCTGCAGCCGGCCCTGGAAATGGTGGTATTCTCTGTGGGGCTTCCTCCACGTCCATCCACCCAGCGCTGCAGCCTGGTGCACCCCAGGGCCACAGGTTAAACCCCTGGGCCAGGGCGAGGAGGAGGAGCGGGGGGAGGTTTCCCCAGGGCAGGGCACCACCGCTGCACGCTCCCCATGCACCCCTGTCCCCCCCCCCGCCCAGGCTGGTGCTGCTGCAGCGCAGGTAACACCTCTGTGTGCTTCTCGCCCAGGGAATGACGGCCACGAGCATCAGAGCAGAGCCGGATCTCGCCTCCTGTGCTCTGCGGGGAAGGAGCCGCAGCGCCGCGTGCTGCCCACCGCGCTGGGGAGAGGGGCTCGAGGAGGAGGCGGCAGAGGCTCGTCCCGGCACTGCGGAGAGCCCCGAGTAGCGCAGAAATCAGGCGAAATAAAAATAAAATAAAACGCAAAGCTCACGGGTGCAGACTGCTTCCCAAGGAGCAGCAGCGGCAGCTCCGGCCTGGAGGAGGGATCGAGGCGGGGGCTGCACCCGGCTGTGGAGAGGCAGAGACCCCAGCCCGGGCAGCACGGAGGCCCCAGTGTGGAGCCCACAGACGTGGTGGCAGAGCAGGCAGCCAGGACAGGTGAGCAGCGGCCAGGACGGGAAATCTCTGCCCATGCCTTGCTCTGCCGCCCCAGGCACAAGCAGAGGAGCCCCGTGTTTGCCGAGCCCGCCCGTGGCACCAGAGAAGGGGAAGTGGCTGCACCAGAGCCCTGCGGCACGTGGGACCGTGCAAACCCTGTGGCACCTCTGCAGCCACGGGGTTTTAGGGCTGATCCCGGGTGCCGCTGGGGGTCAGCAGCCACCCCTGCCCTCCGCAGGGTCCCCATCTGTGTGCTCCATCCAGCGCCCCAAACCGGGAGAGTGCTTGGCAAGCTCTCTAGGACAAGGCAGGACTCAGCACTGGTGGCTGAATCCAGGGTGGGTGCCCCTCTCCTGCACCAATCCTGCCCTGCTGCTTGCAGGGGAAAATCAGCTTTTTCTGCCGTCGCTTGCTGCTGCTGATGCCCTTCGCCCTGCGCCGCTCACCACCACAGGATGATGCTGGGCTGGCCAGCACCCCCTGCCCTCCTTCACGGGGCGACGCCGTGCATCGGGGCAGAGCGAGCGTGCAGCTGCCGGGGGGAGCTGACACCCGGCCCGGCCCCAGCTCCCGGTGACGGCACCGTCCTGGCTGCCACCGGCTCCCGAGGGAGCTGGATCCCCTCCTGCAGAGCCCCGCCATGCCCCACTCCCCCCTGCTCCCCTCGCACAGGTCCGTCCGTGCCCATGGCACCGCCCGCACCCCGCCACACACGGGGCAGCCCCCCCCAGGCAGCCCTTTCCCCGCAGTGCCCCCACCCAGCCCGGTCCCAGGAGGAGGGTGCTGGGCCCAGCCCCAGTGCCGTGGGGGCTGCCGTGCCCCTGCCCGCCGGTGTCTTCTCTCCTGGCAAAAAGCAAAGCCCCCTACGAAGAGCTGCACAAAGTGACCCCTGCCCCGTCCGCCACCCACTTCTCCCTTCGCCACTACATGTGTGGAAATGCAGGTACTGCTGATGTGTATTAATTAAATTAATGACGCTTGGAAAACACCACGTCTCCATCTTGCTGGGAACCTGGGGAGTTTCGTGAGGGCTCACCCACGCCTTCCCAGGGCCCTCCAGCACATCGCTGCCGCCCGGGGGGGGCTGCGGAGATGCTCACCAAGGACGGAGCTGCTCCTGCGCCTGCACCAGGGGTGAGAAACGGCCCCACGTGTGCCGGGGAGCCCATTCCCAGCTCAGCCTTGTCCCTTGCAGGTGTCGCTCCCCTCCTGCCCTCACCCGGGCCAGCGGCTATCGCCGCTGCAGGTCCCGGCCGGCCTCGGCACAGCGGTCAGCAGAGCGAATGCTGCATCCCCAGCCGGCCCCTGCAGATCCCCCGCTGTCCCAAAAGATGGATGGATGCTGAGGATGCCGGCCGGGAGCGGGGACACGCTCCTGGCTCTGCTCCTGTGTCCCCCCCTCATGGCCTCCCCTGCTGGTTATGTGGCCGGAGGCAGGAGCGGATCCGAGGCAGCGCTCGGGGCCTGGGAGCTGCCGTTGCCCTTCGGCCTGTGCCTGTCCTGGCAGAGGGAGGCTGGAGACGCTTCCACCTCGACTTCATTTTATTGATTTTGGCTTTCTCTGTTTTTCCCCAACGGCAAAAGGAACGAGCTCAGTGCTCAGGAGGGGGTTCTGGGGTAGGCCGTGTCTGCCTAGGACACCCTCGCACCACATGAGGCCTGTCCCCACCAGCAGCAAGGCGAGCCAAGAATCCCCGAGTGTAGGGAAGGACGGGCTGACAGCCCTCGTTGCCCAAAGTCTGGTGGCCACTGACTGCTCACCACGAGGCCGGAGTGTGCTGGTTTTCCCCTGCTGGGCCGCTGAGCCCCACCACAACCGCTCTGTCACTCCCCCTACTCGAAGGGAGAGGAGAAAATACAACGGAAAGCGCTCAGGGTTTGGGATAAGGACAGGGAGATCGCACGACGATTATCATCATGGACAAAACAGACTCAGCGTAGGGAGGTTAATGTAATTTATTTATTGCCTATCACTAGTGAAATAGAGCAGTGAGAAACTACAAGCAGACTACAAACACCTTCCACACACACACACTGTTCGCTCACCCCCGCCTCAAGTGGCACAGGGGAACAGGGACTGGGGGCTGCGGTCAGTCCCTGATGGTTCGTCTCCGCCGCTCCTTCACGGTCCCTCTCTGCCCCCGCTCCACGCGGGGTCCCTCCTGAACTGAGCCCGCGGGGGCTTCGAGACCCGCTCCCACACGGCTCCGTCCCACGGCGTCCATCCCCCAGGAGCAAACTGCTCCAGCACGGGTCCCCCACAGGCGGCAGCTCCCCCCAGACCCCTGCTCCTGTGTGGGCTCCTCTCCATGGCTGCAGCTCCGGCCCGGGGCCTGCTCCTGCGGGGGCTCTCCATGGGCCGCAGCCTCCTCCAGGCCACATCCACCTGCTCCAGCGGGGGCTCCTCCACGGGCTGCAGCGTGGAGATCTGCTCCGTGGGAGACCCATGGGCTGCAGGGGGACAGCCTGCTCCACCAGGGGCCTCTCCACAGGCCGCAGGGGAACTTCAGCTCCCTGCCTGGAGCACCTCCTGCCCTCCTGCTGCACTGACCTGGGGGTGCAGGGCTGGCTCTCACTCCTCTCTCCCAGCAGCTGTAGTGTAGCAGGGTTTTAGTATTTTTTCCCCCTTTCTTAAATGTACTCTCAGAGCACACATGCTGGGTGTGCAGCACTGCTGCGACCTCCGAGGTGCCTCAGAGGTGATGGACATGGCAGGGCTCTGCCTGAGCCCCAGGGGTGCCAGGTTCTGGCCAGAAGAGGAGCTTTGCTCCTCAGCCTTTAATTTAAAGCTTTGCCTTGGCAGCCCCTGGCGCTCGTGCTGGTTTGTCCTTGGGCGTCCCCAGGCTTCAGAGGCTGAAGCTTTTGGGGTCCCTCTGGCCACGTTCACGAGAGATGTCAGGAGCTCTCCTCCACCTCCCTGAGCTGCTGGCTGGGCAGCCGCTGCCATGGTGCTGCTCCCTGTGGCTGGAGGTCCCTGACACCCGGTGTCCCAGTGTCCCCCTGTCCCTGTGTCCCAATATCCCCAGTCCCCATGTCCCTTTGTCACAGATCCCTGTGTCCCAATGTCCCCAGGTCCCTGACACCCAGTATTGCGATGTCCCCAGTCCCCATGTCCCTGTGTCACAGATCCCTGTGTCCCCATGTCCCCAGGTCCCTGACACCGTGTCCCCAAGTCCCTGTGTCACGGGTCCTGGTGTCCCAATGCCCCCAGGTCCCCATGTCCTTGACACCCAGTGTCCCCATGTCCGTGACACCCAGTGTCCCCATGTCGCGATGTCCCCACTCCTCATGTCCCTGTGTCACAGGTCCCTGTGTCCTGATGCCCCCAGGTCCCCATGTCCCTGACACCCAGCGTCCCCATGTCCCGATGTCCCCACTCCCCATGTCCCTGCGTCACAGATCCCCGTGTCCCAGTGCCCCCAGGGCCCCAGGTGACACGCAATGTCCCGGTGACCCCAGGTCCCAGTGGCGGTGTCCCTGACCCCCGGTGCCCGGCTCCCGGTGCCGTTCCCCGCACCGACGCAGGGGGTCGCGGCTCCACTCCGGGAGCTCCGCGGCCGCTGCTGCGCACCCGGGCGCCGGTCCCGGTCCCGCCGAGCGCCGGCGACTTTGGGGGGCCGGCGGATACCGGAGCCAAGCAGGTGAGGGAACCGGCGGGGTACCGGAACCGGGCGGGACCGGGGTCTGGGGGTTGGACGCCGGTCAGTGGGAGAGCAGGGGAACGGGACCGGGGCTGCGCCGTGGGTCCCGGAGCGGTGCCCCCCGTGCTGGAGCACCCGTGGGAGAGGCTGGACCCTGGTGGCGGCTGCCCCGTGGCTATGGCATGGCAGCTGTGCCCCAGGACCCCCCTCAAAGCCCCCCAGCGGACACCGTGCGGACCCCCCTGCAGCCCCGGGGGCATCCCGAGCTGGCCGGGCTGGGGACGTGCAGCTGAGAGGAAGAGGGTGGGGAGGAAGAGTGCCCGAGCCCCTGCGGGGATGAGGAGGGGGGCGAGGAGGTGCCTGAAGCAGGAGCACGGGAGGTTCGCGGACCCAAAGGCTGCGAACCGACCGAAAGTAAAAGCGTCCCGGGGGGGACGGCGCTGGGGAGCAGGAAGGGGACGTGAAGGAGGCGCGCAGCCAAACGCCAGCAGCAGATCAAGGCGAGCTGCGGGACAGCGTGCCCATGGGTGAAGGTGAGCAAACAGGCACACCGCGGTGCCACGGGGACTGCACACCCACAGGGAACCGCAGAGCCATGGGCGGTGGGTGCCCAGGCACCCACAGGGGTCCGAACCTGCCGCCCTGTGTAGATGGCCCCGAGCACAAAGTGGTGCTCGAGTGTCTCAGTCCGAAGCACGAGCAGCGTGCTGGGGCTGTGGTACACAGGGGCCACAGGAGGGGGCTCCCTGCTTCCTGCAAGGGACCTGGGGTTAGCAGAGGGACCAGAGCAGGGTTTGAACACCGGTTTGAGCTGTGCCACAAAATGTCCCCGGCGCAGGAGAATGCGGCCTCACACACCACCGCCTGGGTGGAAAAGGTGGCCTCCGGCTGTATTTGCATGAGCATCAGCCCAAAACTCCTCTGTTAGGAGGCTGCACCTCATTGTCTCGATAACCTCATGACCGGTGAGGTTTATTTCCAGGAGAGGTTTTCCCTCATTTGCACAGACTGAGCTTTCCCAGTGATTTTTGAGAGGTCACCGTGGGGCCGGGGGGAGGCAGCCCAGGAGCAGAGCCACCTTCGCGCCCGCAGCCGCTGCGCCCTGGCGCTGGTAACCCGGCTGGGCTGCTACACGCAGCACGACTGGGAGGTGGCGAAGGGCACGCGGCAGGTTTCGGGGACAGCCGCCACGAAACGCCCGTTGGTTGACTTCACCCATAAGTTCTGGGGCACGGCTCCCTGCGTGGCTATGTGGTGAACGCCGGCAGCGGAGGTCTCCAGAAGCTCTGGACCCGAAGCCCTGATGGACGCGTGCTGGCACAAGAGGAAATCTTCCAGCTCGGAGCCGCCGTGGGAGCAGCTCCTGCGAGCAGCTTGCGAGTGGGCACCTTTGGAGACCACGGCTCCGCCGTGGAGATGTGCGTGTTGTCGTCACGGTGCGGGAAGCCCCTGCCCATGCCCAAGCCCACCTTGGGAGCTCGTCCTGCGTGCAGGGTGTGCTGCAGGGCACCGGGAGCAGCGTTCTCCAGGGCTGCTGTGTGCTCGGGGCTGCTGCGTGCCTGGGGCCATGTGGGTACCGAACCCCAGGGCTGCAAAGGTGGGACGCTGGGGGATGTAAGAGCCCAGGGCCATGGTCGGGGGGAGCGGGGCTGCTCCACGCCACTCGTGCTTGGGGCAGCAGCAGCACTGTGGAATTTTCTCAGGATATTGCCCTTAGTCCTGCTCCCTGGAATAGCGCAGTGGGAACTGAGAGCATTTACGGGAAAAGCCTGTTTGCTGGACCCTCGGTGTTTGCAGCTGGGGCTGGGTGCACCCTGCAGAGCATGCAGCAAACCGCCCCCCACTGCTCCCCCACAGCTCCATGCCCCCCAGGAGTGTCTCTGGGCTGTCCTTGCAGAGCCCCCGCCCCGTGAACCTTGTGCCCGGCCCTGCTGCACTCAGCTCCCACCCCTGCAGCCCCAAACTGAAAGCTGGGGCCGGGCACGGGCACCTGCTGCCCAGGGACACTCCTGCGCCCGGAGCTGTGGGTAGGTGCCGGGGCTTGGTGCTCACCAGCTTTGCTCCCCAATGCGCTGCATGTCTCCAGAGTCACAGCTCAGCAGCATGGAAACCATGCAGCAGATCCCTGGGGGGCTGCTTCTGAACGCAGGGATCGGGAGCAGCCGGCTTTGCTCACCCACGGGCGAATGATCCCCGGCCAAACTTGCTGCTGGCTGGGCTGGTGCTGCAGGCTCGGCCTTCTCAAGGGCTTTGTCACAGCCTGCCAGTGCCCTTATCCCCCATGCCCAGCAGTAAATCCTTCACCCTGAACGTGTGTCTGCTGTCTGTCCCCCTGCAGCCTGTGACCCGGCTCTGGCACCACCCTTTCTGCATTAACTCTGCAGCAGAGCACGATGGCGAGCGGCCCCTGGGAGGATCACGGTGAGCGTCACGGTAAGGGTGCAAGGGCCAGGCACTGCCGTGCCCCAGAGCCCCCTCGCAGGGGGGATCGGTGTCCTTGTGCCACCGCAGGCACCGCAGGGACCAGGCTCTCCAGGCAATTTGCCTGCTGGGAAGGGTTTTGGGGACTGAGCAGGCGGGAGCACGGCATATGCCAAGCGGTGCCATGCACGTGGAGAGGGGACAGGCATCCCTGGGATGGCATGGGTATCCCTGGGGTGTCACGGGTATCCCTGGGGAGGTAAGAGCATCCCTGGGGTGGCACAGGTGTCTGGGATGGCACAGGTAGCCCTGGGGCGGCACAGACAGCTCTGTGCCCCTGTGCCGGGCTGTTTCCATACGTGACCCACTCCAGCCAGTGCCTTACACACTGCTGCTCTCTCGCTGAGCCTTTCCCCTCACTGACACCAGCAGGCCAGGGGACACAGGAGCACATGGGGGAGCTGCGCCTGCTACTCGTCGGGAAGACCGGTGCAGGGAAAAGCGCAACGGCGAACACCATCCTGGGGCAGGCGGCTTTCGAGTCGCGCCTGGCGCCACAGGCGGTGACGCAGACGTGTGCGCAGGAGAGCCGGCTGTGGCAGGGCCGCAGGGTGGTGGTCACCGACACCCCAAACATGTTCAACTCACTGGAGCGCAGCGCCCAGTCCTGCTACGAGCTTTCCCGCTGCCTGCTGCTGACGGTGCCGGGGCCTCACGTCCTGGTGCTGGTGACCCAGCTGGGCCGCTTCACGCAGGAGGACGAGGAGGTGGCCCGACAAATGTGGCGGGTGCTGGGGCACGAGGCTGCGAGGCACACCATCATCCTCTTCACCCGCAAGGAGGACCTGGGGGGCGGCTCCCTGCAGTGCTACGTGGCGCACCCCAGCAACGCTGCCCTGCGGGGGCTGCTCCAGGCCTGCGGGGGACGGTGCTGCGCCTTCAGCAACCGGGCGGCCGGCGCCGAGCGCGAAGCCCAGGTCATGGAGCTGCTGCTGCTGGTGCAGCAGGTGCTGGAGGAGAACCAGGGCACCCATTACACGAACGAGCTCTACTCCCAGGCCACGCGGCTCCTCAGCTGCAACAACTTGGATTTCGAAGAGAAATGCAAGTGCATCGTGAAGCAAGTGGAGCAGCAGCTGCAGGGCCAACAAGGAGCATCAGGGTGCCTAGGCTGGCTCACAAGGTGCGTGCAGGGGCTGTGGTGCACACGATGCATGTGGTGCTTGTGCTGCTGCTGCCGCTTCACCATGGCTGTGGTCCTGTGCATTGTGCGCTTTCTGTGGCAGGTGTTCCTCCGTGGTTGTGAGAGAGGGAGTTAGGAGAACCTTACCAAGTAGAGATAGAGCGCTGACAGCACTAAACTAGGATGCTGCTTAGTGTCTTTGCTAACTGTGGTGCACTGTGCAAATTAACTAAAGCAAGAAGCCTTGGGCCCCTTACCAAGGTCAGTCTCTTACTAAGCGTGTGAGCCTATCTTAAGAAACTGGCAGAAACTGGTCCTGTGGATGCACGAGAGCCAAGGAGCAACTGAGTCTACGCAAAGGCAAGAGGTCGGCTAGCGGTGACGAGGAGGAGTCACCAACCTTCATCCCCACGACCCACGACGACCACCACCAGGAGACACTGCGCAAGCGCAGATGGGAGCAGCTTATGGAAATGACTTCTGGAACTAATTTTAATATGAGGCGGGGACAGGGTATGAACGTGTATAGGTGTATTGTGAAACTTCATGCATATGTAACTCTTTGCTGCATATAACCATGGCAAATTGCCGCGTCAGGTGGGCACGACTTTGGTGCGACTCCCCCCCGTGCTGTCCAGCGCTGAATAAACATACCTACTTCACAGTCTTACTGATTGTGGAGTCCGTTTTCCGCAAGACAGCTGGAGGGCAGTTGTCTGGCTGTACAACCACTTCTTGCACTAGAAGCAAGAATAGAACTAGAATACACTGTGCTGTATTTCTTTTCCCAGGTAATTGCACTGTGTTGCTTAACAACGTGGCAAGCAGCTGATTCCCCCTCTAACAGCACTGCAGTCCCCATATGGGCTGTGCCTCTTGGCACGAAACTACAGCACAAAGCTTGTGGCTGCTGAGTGGTTTCTGCTTTGTCTCCAGCTCAATGCCGGGGACGTGCCCAGGGCATTGCAGGGACGGCCGCGGACCTGGGGATGTGCAGGGCCAGAGCCAGGCAGCACCTCCCAGGAAATGCCCTCGTCCCCTGCATCGAGCCGTGGGGCAGCCCTGGGTGCTGCCAAGAGAGCGCAGAGCATCCAGGAGGAGGGGAGCAGCACCCACCAGAGGGGACACATCCCTGAGCAGCTCTGGTGGCAGCAGGGTGAGGACAGAACTGGTCACATTCCCCTCGCTGCCATGGGCTGAGCTCACCTCATGTCCCCGCGGGCTGGCACCTTGGCCTGGCATGGGGGTGGGGGGGTGAAGGACAAGGGGCACAGGGTGATGGGTCAGGTGCCAGCTGGCCCAGTAGGGACATTGAGGGACCCTGGCAGGGACACCAAGGGACCCAGCCCTTCTTCCTGCTGCCCCTCAGGTGCTGCTGCTGTTTCTCAGGGGATTGGAGCCGTATGAGCAGGTTCCTGGGGATCCACGTCCCTGAGGCAGGACCCAGGGAAAAGAGCATCCTAGGGACAGGTGGGACAGGTTGGTCACACATACAGGGACGGCAGAAACACCCCTGGCAGCAGCAGTTCCGAGCATCTGAAACCACCGTGAACTTTGACAGGGAAGTGCAGTGACACAGGATGAGATGCCGTCCCACTGCGGGTGTCCTGACCCTGGGCTCACGTGCTGTGGAGCTGCACACAGTCACGGTCTCCATTTCTCATGCACACCTCCCTGCTTTCAGGAAGACGGGCTGCTCTGCACTTGGGTGCAGTTTCATGTTTTGCTGTGATCACTGACCTGCCGGGGGGAGCCCCCAGGGGTGTGGAAGCAGCGGTTGGAGGTGTGAGAGCAGGACCTGGGGCTGGAGGCACCCGGTGAGGAGCCCTGCAGTGCCCCGGCAGCACCACTGCCAGCTCTGCAGATGCCAGTGGAGCCAGGGAGCACCACGAGAGAGGAGAGAAAGAAGTACAAGACAGTGGCAGGGACAGTCAGATTTCTCACTTGCAACCTTTGCAGCACTTAAGAGGCCTGCGGGGTCCGTCCCAGCCCCTGACCACGGTGCAGGCTGCAGCTGCCTCGTCTCCTGCCCCTTCTTCTGCCAGGG
>MU011912.1:6714-28235 GCA_011074415.1 Stictonetta naevosa
GAGGATAGATAGAGGACTCTGGAATGAAGGAGTGAAGTTGAGCCTGAGGAAAGAGTGGAGTGAGGTATTTTAATTTTGTCTTTTTTTTTCTCACTACCCTCACTTCTTCTCACTACTACTCTTTTAATTGTTAATAAAATAAGTTAATTTTCCCCCATTTGAGTCTGTTTTGCCCCTGATAGTAATTGCTAAGCAATCTCCCTGTCTTTATCTTAACCCATGAGCTTTTTCATCCCGTCTTGTGGAGGAAGCATGAGAAAGCAGCTGGTTGGCACGTGGCTGCTGTCCAAGGCTAACACACCACATCAATCAAATCTCTCAAACTCGTTGACTGACTGCTGTTTGGATGGAACATGAACCTCCATCGTAAAGCTCCTTGTAATGATGTCTTCAGCTGGATCAGATGAGTGCCCCTGAACAATTTTTCTACTGAATTCTTATAATCCAGATGGCTCTTGTGGTGGTTTTAGTTGGGTGGGCAGCCAAGCTCCACCACAACCACTCTCTCACTCCCCCTCCTCAAAGGGAAAGGGGTAGAAAATGCGATGAAAAGGGCTCAAGGGTTGAGGTAAGGATGAGGAGATCATTCAACAATTATCATGATGGGCAAAACAGACTCAGAGTAGGGAAACAGTAAGATCTATTGCCTATTACTAACAAACTAGAGAAGTGAGAAACAAAGGAAAGAAACCAAAAACACCTTCCCCCCATTCACCCTCTTCCACCTCCTCCCCCCCGAGCGGCGCAGGGGAACGGGGGAATGGGGATTATGGTCAGTCTATAGCACTTCGTTTCCACCGCTCCTTCACAGTTACTCTCTTCCCCTGCTTCCATGTGGGGTCCCTCCCACGGGATGCAGTCCTTGCCGAACTGATCTGGAGTGGGCTTCCCAAAGGCAGTAGCTCTTCAAGAACTGCTCCAGATATGGGTCTGTACCACGGGGTCCATCTATCAGGAGCACACTGCTACAGTCTGGGTCCCCCACGGGCAGCAGCTCCTGCCAGGTCACCTGCTCCTGCATGGTCCCCTCTCCATGGGCTATAGGTCCAGCCTGTAGTTTGATCCAGCAGGGGTTCTCCACAGGCCGCATCCTCCTTCAGGTCACACCCACCTGCTCCACCATGGTCTCCTTCACAGGCTGCAGTGTGGAACCCTGCTCCACCGTGGTACTCCATGGGCTGCAGGGGGACAGCCTGATTCACCATGGTCCTCACCACAAGGCTGCAGGGGGACTTCTGCTCCGGCACCTGGAGCACCTCCTCCCACTCCTGCTTCACTGACCTTGGCACCTGCAAGGCTGTTTCTCACTCCTCTCCCTCTCCCAGCTGCTGTTCCCCAGCAGTTTTTTGTTTGTTTGTTTGTTGCTTTTTTTTTTTCCCTTTCTTAATAATGCTCTAGCAGAGATGCAAACAACATCGCTTATTGGCTCGGCTCTGGCCAGTGGTGGGGCCCTTATCTAACATGGGGCAGCTTCTAGAGTTTTTCGGGCCCCCGCTACCAAAACCTTGCCACATAAACCCACTACACTCCTCTTCCTATGTGACTGCTCTGGTGCATCCATGAGCCATTGCTATTGTTTATCTCCTTTTAACTATGTGCAAAAAAGACTGTCCTACATGATCGTTTCTGCATCTGCTGGAACAGTTTCTACTGACTATTTACAAGTATGTTATTGTTGTGGTTTAACCCGGCCAGCAGCTAAGCACCACACAGTCGTTCGCTCACCCTCCCCCCTCCCTCTCTGGGATGGGGGAGAGAAACAGGAAAATGAAGCCCGTGGGTTGAGACAGAGACAATTTATTAAGACAGAAAAATAATAATAATGATAATAGTACTACTACTAATAATGTGTACGAAACAAGTGATGCACAATGCAATTGCTCACCACCCGCTGACGGATGTCCATCCTATCCCCGAGCAGCCGGCCCTCATACCCCGGCTAGCCACCCCTATATATTGTTTAGCATGACGTCAGATGGTATGGAATACCCCTTTGGCCAGTTTGGGACAGCTGTCCTGGGTCTGTCCCCTCCCAGCTCCTGCTGCACCCCCAGCCTGCCCGCTGGCAGGACAGAGCGAGAAGCCGAAAAGTCCTTGGCTTAGTGTAAGCACTGCTCTGCAACAATTAAAACATCAGCATGTTATCAGCACTCTTCTGATCCTAATCCAAAACATAGTACTCTACCAGCTACTAGGAGGAAAATTAACTCTATCCTAGCTGAAACCAGGACACTTATATATATACAATTTTACAACAGGAGCTGCATGGGGGAGTCACTGGGACTACCAGATTCTCCACTCAGGATATTAATCAACATATTGAAGCATATAAGTAGTGGCTATCAATTGGCCTATGCACAGCAGGGGCTGCTTGGTGGAATCTCCTGGACTATCTGAAATTCCCAGTGGCAGAGGGCCTGTAACGATTAGTCAAATGCTTTTCTGTGAAGGTGCTGGGAGTTGTCAATCACCTTGTCTCAAGTCAGTCCTTTGTCTCACATAGAAGAGACTATCTCGAGGTCATGGACCACCAAAGGAAACTGATGACTAGGTTCACTGGATAAACACATAAGCACAGCCCTGATAACCAGCTACACCACAACTGTAACTATAATTTCTTCCTTATATCACATTTATAGCTTAAATTCCATAGAATTTGCCACAGGTGGCAGGGGTTTGTTTTAGTGAGTTTTACAACGTGCATGGATCTTATCTAAGAATTAAATGGAGGCTACTACTTTCACTTTGTACTGGCCAAACAACCGATCGTTATTTGGGTGTCTGTCAATCTAATCTTGACAGAAATTACTGTACCCAAAGTTGAAAAACCCTTCTGTTATTTCCAGTATTCTGAGCACTTGTTGACCTGTAAATAATAACAGAAACAATAAGAAGCTAAATAATGACTGTTTGAATGAACAGTGAAGCTTTCAAGCTTTTTGCATGTATTTTCATGTCATTCTTACCACATAGACCAAAATAATAGTAATAAAAAAACCCTGTGGAATCTAGATTCACTTCAAAGATTGCTTGTGAGTAAAAAGGTTAAGAGATTTAAATAAGCTTGGTCAAGTTGTTAGTTTGCAACTGGTATCAATTTTGGAAGTTCAAACCAATAATGAGTAAAACACTTATCTAGGTATAATAGTCATTTATTATGTTTATGTAGTAATAAAGTAGTCTGTAACAAATTAGCAATTTCAATGTAGTGAAATCATAGAGTTGTTCAAACTAACAGGGAGATTCTTGTTTTGTTTGTTTTTGTTTGTATTTTTTTTGGCAAGTTTGTTTTTCTTTCCTAAGATACAGTTATAGGAATACTTGAGGAGAGAGTATATTTCCATTAACATTTCCATTTGAGAAGGGAAGGATTAAAACTTTTCTAAAAAAATTTATTTGAAGATCATGTCCTTGAACAAAACAAGTTTACAACAAAGTAATTGTACTCACCAATTAACTGACACTCACATGATTCTTGACTTTCTACTTTAAAAGCAAGAAAAAATATTGAAAGCAACTTTAACGTCTGATAAAGTTTTGATTAACTGAAATATTGATGGCAATAAGCAATGACATTAAGATTTTTTTTTCCAAATAACTATATAGTGAGAGGTGGCTAAGGAGCCTTTGCACTGACAATGATTTCTGCCTGTGGCTGGTTTGTATTTTGTCAAGCATTCTTACAAAATCTTTAGCCTTCTTATGGTCCAAAGCAATGTGGACCACAAAGATGTATAAAAATTGTGTATGTGAAATTACGAAATAAAATATTCACATTTAAAAACTTCAAAAACAATGAGAAATTGTTAGAGAAAAGCTTTAGGTAGATCTTCCACAAGGAAACCATGTAATAATGCAGCTTTACAAATGTGATGTTTTTACTCGGGTGGGCAGCCAAGCTCCACCACAGCCATTCTCTCACTCCCCCTTCTCAAAGGTGAAGGGGGAGAAAATATGATGAAAAGGGCTCAAGGTTTGAGATAAGGATGATTTAATTAAAGGAAAAGGGAGAGGGGGAAAAAAAGCAAAGGCTGCGTGGAAGCACAGAGAGAAAAGCAGTTACTCTCTACTTCCCATCAATGAGCGATGTTCAGCCACATCCTGGGAAGCAGGGCCTCAATACATGTTGTGTTTTTCTGGGAGGATAGATGTTTTCACAATGAGACCCCACCCCTCTCCTTCCCCTTTCCCACCTTTTAATGCTGAGTGTGATATCATATGGCATGGAATATCCTTTTGGTCGGTTTAGGTCAGCTGCCCTGGCGATGTCCCCTCCCCATCACTTGCCCACCCCCAGACTGCTGGCTCCTGGGGGCTTGGAGGGAGTCCTGATGTGGTGCCAGTACTATGCGGCAGCAGACAGAACACTGGTGTGATACCAATGCTGATCTAGCTACATGTGCAGATCACAGCACTGTATGGGCTGCTGCAGGGAAAGTTAACTTCATCCCAGCCAGATTCAGCACAACAAATGAGACTGTTTTTTCTACTTTTTTATTTTATTTTAAGGTCTTTTCTCAGTGGGAAGAGGGAGACAATTTTTTTTTTTCCACAACATACAGGCTCTGCATATGTATTCATTTGCATGATAGACAAAAGCTGTTCCTGCCTTCTAATTATTTTGATTCAGTATAACCTAGTCTTTACTTAAGCTTGTGCATATGTATCTTACTGTATATTTTCATTTTGGCATGATGAACCAGTGCTAATTTTGTTGTCTTTAAACATCTAAAAAAAATCTGGGTGAAGTTATTGCTAGCACATTGAAAAATGTCTCTCTGATGCTTATTGTCAGGATTAAATATGAGTTGTCTGACATGTTTGGTAAGTAAATACTTCTGCTGTGTAAAAATTGTTTCTGGCTGCAACAGTTGTCTATATTTATTTTTAGTGTTCATAGGAATTGGGCTTTTTATTTTAATGCCATTTTCTTCCTTCTCTCCCTGCTTCTCTTGTAGGTAGCATTGGCCCTTCCTTTCAGTGCCAGTCAATCCATCAAGATCATATTTGCAGCAATGACAGTGACAAGGTGAGGTTTGCATAAGTGTTCCATTTACAAGGTGCATCTTTTAATGAATCACTTTTTTTTTATTATTTGACTAATGTTTGTTTTCCAGGCCCAGTAGCTAACTTTGCGTCACACTTTGAAATCTCTCTGGTCTTTTAAGAAGTTTATGTACTCTAGTCAAGACAATATTTTAGTTGATTAAAGAGATGTTTGTCTTGTAGCATATTTTTCTTCTTGTTTGTATTCCCTTGATATTCTAAGTATTTGTGGTTTACCATACAAACTCTCACAGGTAACAAAGAGTAGTAATGTCATTGTTAATATGTTAGACACAGTAACATGTTCTACTACCATCATTTGTGACTTCTGGGGTTTGAGATAGTTAACAATGCAGAGAGTTTTTTTTGCAATGGCTTTTCTTTCTATATTTGGAGATGGGAACTCCAGGTTTTACAGACAGGAACCTATTGTTCATTACTGTACCTTTAAAATATTATACTTTCTAGCACCATGCAAATTTTTTTCCTAACCATTTAGCAAGGGATCATGCTCAAACACTGGTTAGCTTTCAGTCATGGAGATGTGCATTGGAATTTTTAAGTGTTCAGTGAGGCTTGAATCAACAATATATGTGTGGAATACAGAAGGGAAAAGTTTTCAGGTTGAATTATTGTCAGGACTTACTTTCATATTTCTGTTCTTTTTTTTTCTGTAAAAGTACCTCTCATTAATAATGCAAATTGCTTAACATTAGTCCAATATGTAATATGCATTACATTATTTTCAAGTTTGATGCTGTATAATAAGCTTTCTTGTTGCCTTGACCCTGGGAAAGGGCATGTATTAGTCAAATTTAATTAATCTTTCTTAGAAGTCAGAATGCTAGCTGCCTGTCAGGGCCCTGATAACCACAAAAATACTTGTATTTTGAATTGGTGGGGTAACTTAAGAATCAGTTTGTTTGTAGCATTTTCATCTCATTCTAAAGCCAAGTTCCTTTTCAGAATGACTGTCTTTTTTAATAATTTGGAAGTATGTCCCAGGTTTAAGGTCTTACAAGTTATCTCACAAATAAAATATCGGACAAATATGCTATCTTTAACTTGGTAAAAAATATTTAAAGCTTCCAATTGAATTAAAGGAATGGCTGTTCCATAAGAGCATGCGAACTGGGTGCTGAGGGTGACAGCAAGGCAGACAGGGCAGTGGAATCACCAAAAAGGGTGCAGTCTCACAGCATGTGAACAAGGAAAGCAGAGCAGGTCTAGTGACGGCAACCAGGGTCAGCTACAATCCAATGATAACAAGCCCATAGTGATGAGGCAGGTCTAAGGTCAAGCTAAGAAATCAAGTCAGCAAGGCAAGGACAGGATCAAAAAGGTACACGGCCAGGTACAAACGTACATAATATACCTACAATGTAGCTCAGGTAAGGACAAGGTCCAAGAGCCTGAACTTAAATGCAGCTCCTGAGTGAAGGGGCTAGCCCCTGCACCAAGGCTTTTTCCAGCTCTTTCTTAGCAGTCTGATTCCAGGTTGCACAACTGTGCTTTATCAGAGCTGGCCTTGAGCAGGCAGCCAGATCCTTGATGGGGAGCAGGAAAGAGGTTGCAGAGTCTGTTGGTGCACTCTGGGCCCCAGCACTCATACACTGTGGTAAAGACAGTTACTTTCCCTTATGGTGTTTCCAAGGTCTGAAAAGCTTCTTTCTAACTAAACAAGGAGGAAAAAATAACCTAATTACTTTAGATTGTTTTCTTTTTCTATGGTGTTGGATCCATTTTCAAGGAAACTTAGATATGTTATACCTTTGCCTTCTGTAATGGACAACAGGCAGCCTTTTCTGTCCTTTTTGGACACTCAACAGGGTTGAAAGTCACTTCTAGGTGATACTTTAGAAGTGTGGAACAGATTGTGGAAATGTGGAAGAGAGAAAAGAGTTAAAGGAGATAAAAGAGTTGAAGATTGTGTGGTCAGGATTCAGTTGTACAGTCACTGGGTGCTGTTGCATATTCACACTGTGTTACTTAGAGAAATTGATTTATTGCCATCTTCTGCATATGGTAATGCTAATTCGGGGAATATCTCAAATAGGATGTCCAGTTGCTGTCTGGATGCTGACAGGAGTCTCAATTGCAAGGGTCCTTGTAATGGTTCAGATGAGACTCCCCAAACTGTTCTGTAAATTGTCATAATCTAGCTGGCTCCTGGTCCTACAAGACAACTCTAGCATATGTATAATCAGTTTCTATTGAGTAGTTAAACTTAACTATCTTAACTATGTACATCTTAACTATTGTCTTATCAAATAATAAACATATCTAAACATACAAATATCATATATCAATTAGTCAGCTATTTTATCTGTGCAAAGCAGGAATTGCCTCTGGAGTTCCTGTAAATCTATTGATTATTTTATTAACATGAAGCCTGGACTTCCTTGGAAGGGGGTTCCTTTATCAACTAGTGTTGTGGTTTAATCACAGCAGGCAGCTAAGTACAACACAGCTGCTCACTCACTCTCCCCAGATGCGATGGGGGAGAGAATTGGAAAGGTAAAAGTGTAAGAAAACATGGGTTGAGATAAAGACAGTTTACTAGGTAAAGCAAAAGCTTGCGTGCACAAGCAAAGCAAAACAAGGAATTCATTCTCTACTTCCCATCAGCAGGCAGGTGTTCAGTCACTTCCAGGAAAGCAGGGCTCATCACACGTAACTGTTTCTTTGGAAGACAAATGCCATCACTCTGAATGTCCTCCCATTCCTCCTTCTTTACCCCAGCTTTTATTGCTGAGCATGATGTCACATGGTGTAGTGGGTTTACATTGCAAGGTTTTGGTTGTAGGGGGCCATAGGGGTGGCTTCTGTGAGAAGGATCTGGGTCAGCTGTTCTGGCTGTGTTTCCTCCCAGCTTCTTGTGCACCCTCAGCCTCCTTGCTGGCAGGGCAGTGTGAGAAGCAAAAAAGTCCTTGACTCTAAACACTACTCCACAATAAGATTCTTTAGTTCTTTTTACAAGTTGTTTATTCATATTTTTTTGTTGTTGTTGTTCCTTGTGAGTTATGTTCCATGTGGATTTTTGGGGAAGAGGATCAGGAAGTAATAATTTCCTTTCAGGGTTACACTAATATACCAACCTCCATATTCCAATTTCCTTCCTTTTTAACTCTCCTACCTTTCTGCTATTATGGTGAAGATCAGCTTTTTATTAGAAGTTGGGTTAAGACAAAATTCAGGGAAGATAATAATATAGGGCAAGTAAAATTGTTTTAATTTCAGTTGAAAATTCCATTTTTGGTGTGTCATAAAACTTTTGGAGGGGGCAGACCATAGCAGGTTTAAATTACAAAAGACTGCAAACTTTTTTTTTTTTTTTGATGTTGCGTAGCTTATGATCTGCCTCCAAATTGATAGAACAAAAGAACTAGAACTTATTTGTTTTCCACATTTGTTGGAAGGCAGGAGAGGAAAATCCATCTTTCTTATTGGTATTGATTCTGTATCAAAGTTGTAAAAGCAGATAAAAGTAAAAAATGTCCAAAACACAGGAAAAAATGCATTTTGGAAGCACTGCAGAGATATATTTATTTTTCTCCTGTACTAGTTTAGGCTGGGATTGAGTTAATTTTCTTCCTAGTAGCTGCTATGGTGCTGTGTTTTGGATTTGGGAAGAGTATAATGTTGATAACGCACTGATATTTTAGTTGTTGCAGAGCAGGGCTTACATAGAGTCAAGGAGTTTACGGCTTCTCATACTGCCCTGCCAGCAAGGAGGCTGGGGGTGCACAAGAAGCTGGGAGGGGACAGAACCAGGACAGCTGACACAAACTGACCAAAGGGATATTCCATACTATATGACATCATGCTGAACAGTTAATATGGGGAGGCTGGCCAGGGCAGGGGGACCGCTGCTTGGGGATGGGATAGGCATTGGTCAGCAAGTGGTGAGCAATTGCATTGTGTATCACTTGTTTTTTATGTTACTTTATCATAATAATTATCATTATTTTTCCTTCCTTTTATGTCCTATTAAACTCTCTCTATCTCAACCCACAAGTTTTTCCTTTTGTCTGATTCTCTCCCCCATGCCACTGTGGGGGAATGAGCAAACAGATGTGTGGTGCTTATCTGCCTGCTGGCTTAAACCACATCTACCTAAATGTCAGTTTTATGTTATTAGTATCTTTGATTTTTCTATGAGAAAATGTGAAACTGTTTCTCACATTATAGGATAATCTGATGATTCCCCCAGTAAAATGATTGTTTCTTCTCAAGAACATACATAATTCTACCAAACTTGAGCTATAATACTGCTTTCTAAAAGCAGTAGGTTACAATACTAGGGTATAATAACAACCTCCTACCCCTTTCTTCCAATGCTCCATGTGTGTCTATGTGGATAAGGAATTCCACACCAATTCAACACAAAAGAATCTTGAATTCATGTTCAGTGAGATCAGCATGAGAAACTAGGATTTCTTAATTGCATGGCCTTATGGCATTAAAAAAGAGTTATTGGTAATACAGAGAATCTGATTAACCCTACACCATCAAAAAACAACATTTTGCAACTTATCCCTTAAAAAGATGTAGTATTTCATACATATTTAGTTTTTCATTGTACATTGTATTGTAAAATGATTATAAGCAAGTCTTAAATTGCTGTTTTGGAGGTGGGAACTTTCAAGTATGAATGCATGAATCAGATGGACCCTTTTTTATCCTCGTATTTTTTTTCAATTTTTTTTGATGTGTAACAGGCCATTTGTCCTGGTTTCAGTTAGGATAGAGTTAATTTTCCTCCCAGTAGCTGGTAGGGTGCTATGTTTTGGACTAGGATGAGAAGAGTGCTGATAACATGCTGATGTTTTAATTGCTGCAGAGCAGTGCTTACACCAAGCCAAGGACTTTTCAGCTTCTCGCTCTGTCCTGCCAGCGGGCAGGCTGGGGGTGCAGCAGGAGCTGGGAGGGGACAGACCCAGGACAGCTGACCCAAACTGGCCAAAGGGGTATTCCATACCATCTGACGTCATGCTCAACAATATATAGGGGTGGCTAGCCGGGGTGGGGCGCCGGCTGCTCGGGGTTGGGCTGGGCATCGGTCAGCGGGTGGTGAGCAATTGCATTGTGCATCACTTGTTTTGTACATATTATTATTATTATTATTATTTTATTTTTCTGTCCCTAATAAACTGTCTCTATCTCAACCCACAGGCTTCAGTTTTTCTCGTTTCTCTCCCCCATCCCAGAGAGGGAGGGGGGAGGGTGAGTGAACAGCTGTGTAGTGTTTAGCTGCCGGCCAGGTTAAACCACAACACCATTTATATTTAATCTCAATTATTTTTAAATTAATATAATAATAATATGAAGTGAGGCTGAAATTGTTAAAGAAATTACAAAAATGGATAAAAATCTTCTTGAAGTTCTGTATTTAGGGAAAAGTATTTTTTAAAAAGAAAATGCCATTGTTTAAAATATTACTTTGCTTTAAATTCCAATAATAATTGGCTTCCTATTAAAGGTGGAGAGATATATTATCTTTCAGTGCCTTTCAACCATATTCAGTTTATTTTCTTTAAATGTTTTTCCTCCTGTTTCTCTTTATTTCAATAGTGGCATAATTCCACAAAAAGACACTTCCTCTACTTGAAAAGAAACATGTAGTCTCTCTGATTGCTAGCTGTCTTTAGATTACTGCAAGAACAATCTGATTGGAGATCACTTTTTTTTTTTTTTTCTGAGACTGTTTTACAGCAGAAAGTATTGAATAATGCAACTTGTCATGCTATATTTACTTGCCAAAAATTCAGATTTTAAACTTCTGAAATCAATGGGTTATGGTGATCTAAGTATTTCTACATGGTACAGGGTTAGACCTTCTCCCAGTTTTGGGCAAAACTGGGCAATCAGTTAACTGATTGTATGCTCATTTAATTTCTCACTGTTCTTATATGTAAACAAACCTCCAAAGATGAAACTTGTAACTTTTTTTTGGAGGTCTCTTTTTCAGAGACTTCATCCAGCAATCTGTTTTCTTAGTTACTATGCAAATAAAAACAAACTGACCATCCAATAGTAATGTAAAAAATAAAACACCATGGGACCATTGCTGGCTCTAAGAACTGCTAGATAAGGCACTAAATAAGGGGCAGATTCTTTCCCTAAATTAAACATTTATATGATACTGATTAATGAAGTATAATACTTAGCATGCAATATACAGAATGTGTAAAATGCCCAGATTTGCCTCTTCCTCATCTTAAGGTTATAGAATCAATGTAATATTTTAGCTGCAGTGGTTCAGTGTTGCATATGCTTGCACTAACACTTCTTAATATTTTCTTGTGTTTTGTTTGATGTTGATGTTAAAAGTCCTTTGTGCTTTGTCACTGTTCTTGGAAATCTTCCCTATAACTTTGTACATCTTAATGTTTGGAAGGATTATATCTCAGAGACCATAGCTACTGCAGGAGAAAGGGGAGCAGTAAGAGCAAAAGGGGTATTGCAGAGCTGAAAGACTGGGATTATTATCGGGTACAGAGGTGTGGCAGTCAAGGAGGGCATAAACGGGCTGCTGGTGCTGATAATTTTAGGGCCTTGGTTCATAGGTTAGCAAAACTGAAATCATTGCTACAAGGAAAACTACTGTCATGGAATTAGATTTACACAACTCTTACGTAGCAGCAATTAAGGATTTATTATATACCTTTATAGCAAATAACAAGGTTAGGTTATATGATTTTAACAGCATTTAATCTGTATCTAAGTATCAGTCAATTAACACAATGATCCAAAGGAATTTGCTACAATATTAACAGCAACTTAGTTAAAGATTCATGATTCACCCGAGACTTACTGTAGGGCCCTGGTGGGTGTCTAAATCCAGACGCATGCTTCCAAAATACCCCCTACCCCTTTAGTGTGAATTAGTCACTCTACTTTCCCTTGGCTTTTATCCTCAGACAAGCTTGTTCCTTGAGGAGTCAGCCCTGAGATGCACATCTCCTCAGGGTTACCCTGAGAGGCATTCCAGCTCACGGGAAGGGGAGATCGAGAGTGCAGCCTTCTGTGGTCCCTGGAGAGCTCAAAGAGTTCTTGCTTGGGATTGCTATTTATAGTATTGTTAGGCCATTGTCTTTTGGTCAGTAATTTTCCAGAATTCAGGTCTTTTGCCAATTTGTTTAGGAATCAGGTTGTTCAATCCCTCTCACCTTAGACCTCAACAGGTGAGTGAGACAGTGTCAGACTCCACTGCATTCTGTAGATTACAGAGGAATGATGCTGTGATGGCTTTTCCTTTCATATTCATAGACTCATAGAATGGCACGGGTTGGAAGGGACCTTAAAGATCATCTAACTCCAACCCCCCTGCCGTAGACAGGGATGCCACCCACTAGATCAGGTTGGCCAAGGCCCCATCCAGCCTGGTCTTGAACACCTCCAGGCAGGGGGCATCCACAACCTCTCTGGGCAACCTGTTTCAGTGCCTCACTACCTTTACAGTGAAGAATTTCCTCCTAATGCCTAGTCTAAATCAATACTCTTTTAGTTTAAGACCATTCCCCCTTGTCCTATCATTATCTACCCGAGTAAAGAGTCCTTCTCCATCTTTTTTATAAGAACACTTTAAGTATTGAAAGGTTTCAATGAGGTCTCCCTGGAGCCTTCTCTTCTCCAGGCTGAACATCCCCAGCTCTCTCAGCCTTTCTTCATAGGAGAGGTGCTCCAGCCTTCTGATCATCTTTGTAGCCTTCCTCTGGACTCACTCTAAGAGGTCCACATCTTTCTTGTGCTGGGGGCTCCAGACATGGATGCAGTACTCCAAATCAGGCCTCACAAGGGCAGAGTAGAGGGGGACAATCACCTCCGTCGAGCTGCTGGTCACACCTCTGTTGATGCAGCCCAAGATGTAGTTGGCTGCCTGGGCTGCAAGTGCGCGTTGCTGGCTCATGTCGAGCTTTTTGTCCACCAGAATCCCCCAAGTCCTTCTCAGCAGGGCTGCTCTCAATGAGTTCTTCTCCCAGTCTGTTGTACTTATATCTGGGATTGCCCCAACCCAGTTGCAGCAGCTTGCACTTGGACTTGTTGAACCTCATTAGATTCACGTGGGCCCACCTCTCAAGCTTGTCCAGGTCCCTTTGGATGGCTTCCCTTCCTTCTGTTGTATCTACTGCACCACTCGGCTTGGTGTCATCTGCAAACTTGCTGAGGGTGCACTCAAACCCAATGTCTATGTCAATGATGAAGATATTGAAAAGCACCGGTCGCAGGACAGACCCCTGAGGGACACCGCTCATCACTGGTCTCCACCTGGACATAGAACCATTGACCACTACTCTCTGGGTGTGGCTATCAAGCCAATTCCTTATCCACCGGATGATCCAGCCTTCAAATCCATATCTTTACAATTTAGAGATTAGGATTTCATATGGGGCTGTGTCAAAAGGCCTTACAGAAGTCCAAGTAGATGGCATCGGTCGGTCTTCCCTTGCAGACTGATGCAGGCAATCCATCACAGAAGGCCACTAGCCTGGTCAGGTACGATTTGCCCTTGGTGAAGCCATGCTGGCTGTCCCGGATCACCTCCTTTTCTTGCATGTGCCTTAACATTGCCACCAAGAGGACTCATTCCATGATCTTCCCAGGCACAGAGGCAAGGCTCACTGGTCTGTAGTTCCCCAGGTCGTCCTTTCTACCCTTTTTAAAAATGGGAGTGATGTTTCCCTTTTTCCAGTCTCTGGGGTCTTTACCTGACTGCCATGATTTTTCAAATGATGGAGAGAGGCTTGGAAACTACATCAGTTAATTCCCTCAGGACCCTGGGATGCAAGTCATCGGGCCCCATAGACTTGTAGTTGTTGTGTCAGGAGGTCCTGAACTTGCTCTTCATTTAGAGTGGAAGGGACTCTGTGTAGTGGGTTTACATGGCAAGATTTTGGTTGTAGGGGGCCATAGGGGTGGCTTCTGTGAGAAGGATCTAGAAGCTGCCCCATGTTAGGTAAGAGCCCCGCTGCTGACCAGAGCTGAGCCAATAAGCGATGCTGTTTGCACCTCTGTGAGAACATATTTAAGACAGGGAAAAAAACAAAAAAAGCTGTTACACAGCACTTGGGAGAGTGAGAGGAGTGAGAAACAGCCTTGCAGGCGCCAAAGTCGGTGAAGAAGGAGGGGGAGAGGTGCTCCAGGCACAAGAGCAGAAGTCCCCTGCAGCCTTGTGGTGAGGACCATGGTGAAGCAGGCTGTCCCCCTGCAGCCCATGGAGTACCACGGTGGAGCAGGGTTCCACGCTGCAGCCCGTGGAGGAGACCACGGTGGAGCAGGTGGACCTGAACCGATGGAGACTGTAGCCTGGGAAGACCCCTGCTGGAGCAGATTCCGGGCCGGACCTGTAGCCCGTGGAGAGGAGACCACACAGGAGCAGGTGACCTGGCAGGAGCTGCTGCCCGTGGGGGACCCAGATTGGAGCAGTGTGCTCCCGAGGGATGGACCCCGTGGTACAGACCCATATCTGGAGCAGTTCTTGAAGAGCTGCTGCCTTTGGGAAGCCCACGCCAGATCAGTTTGGGAAGGACTGCATCCCGTGGGAGGGACCCCATGTGGAAGCAGGGGAAGAGAGTGACTGTGAAGGAGCGGCGGAGACAAAGTGCTATAGACTGACCATAAATGGTCCCCACCAAATGCTAGGTATGTCTTTGAAGACACAGTACAGAAGAACAGACAATGCTCCTGAAACAGCCAAGTAATACAGTAATCAATATGTCCCTACAGTCTTGGGTGTATGTTTCAGGAAGAAAGGCAAATAAATCCCAGAATGGCACCGCCCATTTCTACTACTTCAGTGAAAAAAAATATTTCAGAGAAAAATCTGCTGTGGTAGCTTGACTTTGGCTGGCTGCTGGAACCCCAACAAGCCGCTCTCTCACTTCCCCTCCTCAGCAGGACAGGGGGAGAAAATAAGATGGAAAAGCTCATGGGTCGAGATAAAGACAGGGAGATTGCTCACCACTTACCATCACGGGCAAAACAGACTCGACTTAGGGAAAAGTAATTTAATTTGCTGCCAATTAAAAATAGAGTAGGATAGTGAGAAACAAAGACAAAACTAAAAACACCTTCACCTTTCCCCCACCCCCTTTCTTCTTCATTGGGTATTACTACCCATTTGTTAATGTGTGGCATTTATTAGACATATGTCGGATCATATGCTCTAATGCTTCTAATAATTTGCAAACATTTTCTGGTGTCCTTCCATAATCACAGCATTTGTTATTGCCACACCACTGAATCCACAGGACTAAAAGACCTCGAGACACTGTTGCTGCAGCAACTCCCACTGCAGGTGGAGGGAGGACTACCTCTATTAATAGAGCTTGCGGAGTAGGATAAGCAGCAGGTGCTTATTTGATTTAAATAGACCATTTTTGTGTAGCTGATCATGTCTCTAATTATCCCACACATACCAATAATCCAGTTGGGTAGGGAATTGGTCCTCAAATAATAATCATAAAATCTTAGGCAATCAAAATTAAAACTGCTGACTTCTAGCCACTTCTGGTCTGCAGTACCAAATTAGGTCCTTCTGGGCCTAGATATTTGACACAATAACACTGCCTTTTTCCTATATAACCTATGGGATCCATCAATCTTATTCCAATTTTCCAAGAACTTCCACTAGCAGAGTACCTTTTACTACGCTTTGTCCCATTTTCAAACTACAGTAATTATGTGGCATTACAGTTTCAACTTACCACCACCTCTTTGATGAATTATCTGGAACTACAATAATTTCAGCTCACCACCACCTCACTTCTTTGTGGCTGGCTTTAGTGCCTCCCGTGAGAGACAGAAAATAGGTGAACTCACTGAGTCTGCAGCTCTGTGCATCTCAGGAGGCTCCAAAGTCAGCAGGGTCCCATGGGGGGTGCCAAATTCTGTCACAAAAGTGACTCAGGATGTTCCATGGCCAAGGAAGAAATAGGTCCCAAGGGTAGAATTACAAAGGTTTAACCAAAGTTTAACATGACCATAAGACCCCCTCCTCCATTAGGGAAAATGAGAGGTAACCATTAAAATTTGCAGCAGCTTTATATACAATTTGCAACAAAATGCTTTGCAAACATATTCAATCACATTATTACAGCAGTCTTGATTCCGCCAATCATCTTCTCTCATTTACATGCAAAACAGACCTTCTGGCGCATGACAGGTGCAAGTCTTAGGTTTGCTCGAGTCCTTTGTTTATGTCTCCCTGAGACCTTGCTCTTTTCTGGAGTTGAAGATTTATCAAAATAGGATTTAAGGTGTTTTTGTCACATAATCTGTTGCTCTTAGTACATCTTGCAAAAGTACTCAGAGAAGTATTTACAGCTTTTGGTAGAGACAAATCAATCAGTTCCTATCTTCTAGGCAGAATAGTTAACTCTTTCTTGCAGAAAGGTTAATGCAGAGCAGTGCAGAGCGGTTAACCCTTTCATCGTAAGTTCCATCTGTGCATCATTTCATTCATCATCTACTTAAATGTAATTGGATGCTCTCTAGCAAGCTCTCAAACTTCCACCACAGTGTCATCCTTTATGGTGTGTCCTTTGATCTGGACTCATAAGTTCTCACAGGGACTATCATCAGTCCTATAGAAGAGTTCCATACATTCAAGCTGCTCCTTCATATAGAGGGCACCCCCCTTTCCCCAAAATGTGCATGCACACACATATGTTGTCTTCTCTGCCTCTGTGTGTGTTTTTTGAAAAACTTTTATCCACCACTGCAGCACTCCAGTTGTACGAGCTGTCCCACCATGTCTTCCGTTCTAATGAGCTCCTGGAAAGCAATAAACCTCCCTAGACAGCAAGTAAGGTTGGCAGATGGGAGCCTCCATCTCCTGCAGGAGGAGGTCTCCCACCACTATCACCTGTGTTTTCCTCTTGGTGCTGATTTGTGGTTCAGACTTGGCTGGATCTGATGCTCCCTCAGACATGCCTTTCTCTCCCTTGTCTTCTACCAGGGCACTAAACTTATTCCACTGTTGCAGATGTGTGGGTGGAGAAGGAGCTCTTTTCCTGTCGGCAGAATTCACAAGCCTCTAGCTTTCCCCATCATGGGAGTCTTCATATGCCCCACAACTGACTACACTTTCTGGTTGCTCCTCCTCAACTGTGCAGTTGAAGATTCAGCCTCTCATCTCTGCAGGGTCTCTATGAAAATCACATTGTTCTTCATCTTTCCTGATGCTGAAATGTCTGCTTACGAGTAATACTTAACAGTTACACTTTTGTCATAGATGTTTTCCTTTTAATCTTGGCATCATGATTTTGTGTTTTTTTTTTCTTTGTTTGTTTGTTGTTGTTGATTGTTTGTTTCGGGGGGGGCTCCAATTCTGAAAGCAGAAAACTTTGTTTAAGGAGAAGCTTTATTTTTATGAAAATTAAACAAAACATCGAATGTTTAGTATCATTGTGTTAGTATTGCTCTTTCTCAGATTTGTCCACATCATGATGATCTCCTTCAGGATATTTTCATAAGTCTTTGTTACTTTGCATCTTCCAAATTTAGTTTTATTCTCGAAGCTTATCTCCCTGTTATTTTCCACCTTTGATTATTCACAGCTCTTCGTAAAATAAAAATAAAAATCTGTGGGTGTAACATGACACCTTTAATCTTCTTAGATATGATTCTTAGAATAATAATAAATAATCTTAGAATATGATTTGTTTGTGTGTAATCTTGTCCTGGTTTCAGTTAGGACAGAGTTATTTTTCCTCCTAGTAGCTGGTAGGGTGCTATGTTTTGGATTAGGATGAGAAGAGTGCTGATAACATGCTAATGTTTTAATTGCTGCAGAGCAATGCTTACACCAAGCCAAGGACTTTTCAGCTTCTCGCTCTGTCCTGCCAGCAGGCAGGCTGGGGGTGCAGCAAGAGCTGGGAGGGGACAGACCCAGGACAGCTGACCCAAAGTGGCCAAAGGGGTATTCCATACCATCTGACGTCATGCTCAACAATATATAGGGGTGGCTAGCCGGGGTGGGGCTGGCTGCTCGGGGTTGGGCTGGGCATCGGTCAGCAGGTGGTGAGCGATTGCATTGTGCATCACTTGTTTGTACACACTATTATTATTATTATTATTATTATTTTCCTTCTTAATAAACTGTCTTTATCTCAACCCACAGGCTTCACTTGCCCATTTCTCTCCCCCATCCCAGAGAGGGAGGGGGGAGGGTGAGCGAACGGCTGTGTGGTGTTTAGCTGCCAGTCGGGTTAAACCACAACAGCCCTTTTGGCGCCCAACGTGGGGCTCGAAGGGTTGAGATTATGACAGATCTGACCAGAGTGTGTTAAACTAAAATTGGTATAAGTATTAGCGCTGCTTAATAGTTGCTAGTCACAATGTTGATTGCTTTAATCTCAAGTCTGCTGTGCCTGTTTTCCAAACTGAGTTTTATAGCACGTTACTTTCTGTATGTGATCCCTGTTGTGCTGTTTATCCTTTCTGGGCCCTGGTTTAAGATCATTATGGTACTGTGCGGTGTAACAATAGCTTATGATATGATGAAACATCTGGCCATGACTCTAACCTGGTATTTGTACTCAGCACTGTCGTCGACTCTGTACTTTGGAAACTATATCTCGGAAACTATTAACAATTAGACCTACTGCCAATCTGCGGAGAGGACAGGGGAAGATATTTTTCCCTACTTGTTCACTCTCCCTTTCTCCTTCAGCACCCTCTTATCCCCCGAGCTAGTTACGATACTTCTCCAGGATGTTGAATATCCTTGGGACACTCAGACCAGCATGTTCTTGTTGTTATGTCTCTTGAATGCGCTTCAGGTTTTGTTTAAGGTTAAACAACTACTTAGGAATCTCATCCAGAGATCTGTCCTGAGGCAGGATAGTTGCGAGTGGCAGGGAGTGTGGGAGGATATGGGCAGTTTTCTAGAACAATGGGCACCTCTGATGTTTTGGAAATTCACCTCTGAACAACTGCAAAATCCTAAAAAAACTGGTAGAATGCTTGAAAAAAGAGTGTCATGACTCTGGCAGTTCCAAAGTGACACAACTCACTGTAGCATGTTGGGGCCTGGCTTATGCCTATCAAGCTGCAATTGATGCTACTATCAACCTAGTGACAGACCCTGGGGCCACTCCAAGTCCTGTGACAGGCCCAACAGCCACACCAACCCCTACGATGGACCCTGCAGCCCCTCCAGTTCCAGCTCCTGCAGCCACTCCAGTTCCAGCTACTGCAGCCGCTCCAGCTCCTACAGCGGTTCCAGCTCCTGCTCCTGCAGCCATTCCAGCTCCAGCTCCTGCAGCTGCTCCAGCTCCAGCTCCTGCAGCTGCTCCAGCTCTTGTTGCTGGGCCAGAGAAACGAGCTGTAGCAGTGCAAGTTGTCCCTGCAGAGGGTATTCCAACCCCTGTGGCAGACCCTGTGGCTGAGTCAGAGAAACGAGCTGTAGCAGTACAAGTTGCCCCTGTAGACAAGGTGAAAAAATGGTATAGAGTCTCAGGTCGTTTAGAATGCAGAGAGTCTTCTGCTAGGTCTAGGTATGGAGAAGACGAGGCTGGGCCATCAGGGATGCAGGAGGATGAAGATGAGGATGTTGAAAAATCAACAGTAACTACCCGAAACCTATACCAGCGTGAGCTACGAGATGTGCAAAAAGATTTTGGTGGCTGCATAGGTGAGCAGCTTGTCACCTGGCTGCTCCGGTGCTGGGATACCGGAGCCAATTGTGTGGAATTAGAGGGCAGGGAAGCCAGGCGGCTGGGATCCCTTGCTAGAGATGTAGGCATTGACAAAGCAATTGGAGATGGAGCATGATCTCACAGCCTCTGGAGGCGTCTCCTGTCAGCTGTGAGGGAAAGGTATCCCTTCAAGGAAGAACTTGTACGTCTGCCAGGCAAGTGGACCACTATGGAGAAGGGAATCCAGTACCTGAGGGGATTAGCCGTACGGGAGGTGATTTATGAGGACCCAGACAATGGACAAATACCCACAGATCCAGATGAAGTCAAGTGTACATGACCCATGTGGCGGGAGTTAGTACGGAGTGCACCATCATCATATGCCAGCTCATTGGCAATAATGGCCTGGAAAGAGGATGAGGAACCCACAGTAGATGAAGTGGCTAAACAACTCCGGCAGTACGAAGAAAGTCTCTCCTCTTCCCTACAGGCCTGCGTCTCGGCTGTGGAGAAACTTTCTGAAAAGTTCCACCACCTTGAAGAGAGATTATTTTCCTCCCCACCTGAACGAACCAGTGTCTCTGCTATTAGGGGTAAGTGTTCATCCGTGCAAGGAAGACGATATGGTGGATACACACCTGGTGCCATCCTGTGGTTTTACCTACGTGACCATGGAGAGGACATGAGAAAATGGGATGGAAAATCCACCGCGACCCTAGAGGCACGGGTACGTGAGTTGCAAAAGAAAACAATCGGGAAAAAGGGGTTCTCTGAAAAGTTTGCTGCTCCAACTTCCAGCAGGCAGTCCTTTAAACACAGGAATGAAAATTCTGACAAGGATTAGAGGGGCCCTGCCTCCAGCCAGGGGGAGGAAAGGGACAATCGAGTTTATTGGACTGTGTGGATTCGATGGCCTGGCATGTCAGATGCACAGAAGTATAAGGCTTTAGTAGACACAGGTGCACAGTGTACTCTAATGCGATCAAGCTATAAAGGGCCAGAACCCATCAGTATTTATGGAGTGACGGGGGGATCCCAGCAGTTAACTGTATTGGAGGCTGAAGTGAGTCTAACTGGGAATGAGTGGTAAAAACACTGTATTGTGACTGGCCCAGATGCTCCGTGCATCCTTGGCATAGACTATCTCAGGAGAGGATATTTCAAGGACCCAAAAGGGTTCCGCTGGGCTTTTGGCATAGCTGCCTTAGAGACAGAGGGCATTAAACAGTTGTCTACCTTGCCCAGTCTCTCAGAGGACCCTTTTATTGTGGGGTTGCTGAGGATCGAAGAACAGGAAGTGCCAATAGCTACTACAGCTGTGCACCGGCGGCCATATCGCACCAACCGAGACTCCCTGATTCCCATCCATGAGCTAATTCATCAACTGGAGAGCCAAGGAGTGATTAGCAAGACTCATTCACCTTTTAATAGTCCCATATGGCCAGTGCGAAAGTCTAATGGTGAGTGGAGACTAACAGTGGACTATCGTGGCCTGAACAAAGTCACACCACCACTGAGTGCTGCAGTGCCGGACATGCTAGAACTCCAGTACGAACTGGAATCAAAGGCATCCAAGTGGTACGCCACAATTGATATCGCTAATGCATTTTTCTCCATCCCTCTAGCAGCAGAGTGCAGGCCACAGTTTGCTTTTACTTGGAGGGGAGTCCAATACACCTGGAATCGGCTGCCCCAGGGGTGGAAACATAGCCCTACAATTTGCCATGGACTGATCCAGTCTGCGCTGGAGCAAGGGGAAGCTCCTGAACACCTGCAGTACATGGATGACATTATTGTGTGGGGTGACACAGCAGAGGAAGTTTTTGAGAA
>MU011912.1:33235-48599 GCA_011074415.1 Stictonetta naevosa
GAAGGGCTTCCACTTCCATAAGATCAGCCTCCTTAAACACCAGAAAATCCCATCTATGTGAAGACATTTCAAGTGCCCCAGCCCTGAGAAAGAGCTTAAATCAGAATATACATCTTAGAATCATAGATTCATAGAATATCACAGAATCACAGAATGTTAGGGATTGGAAGGGACCTTGAAAGATCATCTAGTCCAATCCCCCTGCAAGAGCAGGAACACCTAGATCATGTTACACAGGAATGCGTCCAGGCAGGTTTTGAATGTCTCCAGAAAACGAGACTCCACAACCCCCCATGGCAGCCTGTTCCAGTGTTCTGTCACCTTCTCCGTGAAAAAGTTTCTTCTCACATTTAAGTGGAACCTCTGATGTTCCAGCTTGCACACATTGCCCTTTGTCCTATCATTAGATGTCACCGAGAAGAGCCTGGCTCTGTCCTCCTGACACTCACCCTTTACATATTTATAAACATTAATAAGGTCACCCCTCAGTCTCCTCTTCTCCAAACTAAAGAGACCCAGCTCCCTCAGCCTTTCCTCATAAGGGAGATGGTCCACTCCCTTAATCATCCTCGTGGCTCTGCGCTGGACTCTCTCAAGCAGTTCCCTGTCCTTCTTGAACTGAGGGGCCCAGAACTAAATGCAATATTCCAGATGCAGTCTCACCAGGGCGGAGTAGAGGGGGAGGAGAACCTCTCTCGACCTTCTAACTACACCCCTTCTAATACACCCCAGGATGCCATTGGCCTTCCTGGCCACAAGGGCACAGTGCTGGCTCATGGTCATCCCGCTGTCCACCAGGACCCCCAGGTCCCATTTCCTCTACGCTGCTCTCCAGCAGGGCAGTCCCCAACTTATACTACTACCTGGAGTTGTTCATGCCCAGATGCAGGACTCTACACTTGCCCTTATTATATATCATTAAATTTCTCCCTGCCCAACTCTCCAGCCTGTCTAGGTCTCTCTGGATGGCAGCACAGCCTTCTGGCATGCCAGCCACTCCTCCCAGCTTAGTGTCATCAGCAAACTTGCTGATAGTGCACTCTATTCCCTCATCCAAGTCATTGTGGAATATATTGAATAGTACTGGTCCCAGTACCAACCCTTGAGGAGCTCCACTAGATATAGGCCTCCAACTAGACTCTGTCCCATTGACCACAACTCTCTTTTCTTCAGCCAGTTCACAGTCTACCTCACTACCCGATCATCCAGACCACACTTCCTCAGTTTAGCTGCAAGGATGCTGTGGGAAACGGTGTCATCCGCTTTATATATCCTAAGTTGGAAGGGACCCACAAGGATCATCAAGTCCAACTCCTGAGTCCCCAAAGGACCACCCAAAAAATTAGACTATGTGTTTGAGAGTGTTATCCAAACACTTCTTGAACTCTAGCAGGCTCGGTGCCATGACCACTTCCCTGGGGAGCCTCTTCCAGTGCCTGACCACCCACTCAGTGAAGAACCTTTTCCTGATATCCAGCCTGAACCTCCCCTGATGCAGCTTCAAGATGTTTCCTTGGGTCCTATCACTGGTCACCACAGAGAAGATATCAGTGCCTAACCCTCCACTCCCCTTGTGAAGAAGCTGTAGACCGTGATGAGGTCTCCCCTCAGTCTTCTCTTCTCCAGGCTGAACAAACCAAGTGACTTCAGCCGCTCCTCATGTGTCCTCACATCCAGCCTCTTCACCATTTTTTTAGCCCTCCTTTGGACACAGTTTTATATTTTCCTTATACTGAGGTGCCCAAAACTGGGCAGAATACTAGTGGTGAGGCTGCACCAGCTCAGGGTAGAGCAGGACAATCACTTCCTTCATCCAGCTAACAATGCTGTGCTTGATGCATAACAGGATACAGTTAGCCCTCCTGGCTGCCAAGGCACACTGCTGGCTCATGTTCAGCTTGCTGTCGACCGAAGACCCCAGATCCCTTTCCACGGGGCTGCTTTTAAGCCTCTCGTCCCACAGTCTCCCTGTCTGTACATATATCCAGGATTGCCCCTTTCCAAGTACCACATCCAACCTTTTCTTAAATACCCCCAGGGACGGTGACTCTACCAGTTCCCTCTGCAACCCGTTCCAGTGCCTAACCACTTGCTCAAAAAATCTTCAAGTCCTACATCCAAATCATTTATGAAAACATTAAAGAGAACTGGCCCTCAAACGGAGCCCTGCGGAACCCCACTAAGTGACTGGCCACCAGCCTGATGTAACCTCATTTACAAGAACCCTTTGGGCCCGACCTGTCAGCCGACCTGTTCATCCATCTTATTATGCTTTTATCTAACTGTATTCTGGTCATTTTGTCCAGAAGGATACTGTGAGAGACAGTATCGAAAGCTTTACTGAAATCCAAAAACATTACATCAACTGGCTTCCCTTGGTCAACTAGATGGGTGATCTTGCCGTAAAAAAAAAAATCAAGTTTGTTATACATGGCCTTCCCCTCGTGAACCCACGTTGGCTGTTACCAGTGACTGTGTTGTCCTTCAAGTGTTTTTCAGTAACTCAACAGTAATTACCAGGGTCTTCTTTCTTGCCCTTCTTGAAAACTGGGACATTTGCCATCTTCCAGTTGACTGGGACCTCTTGAGAGTCCCAAGACCACTGAAAAATATTTGAGAGAGGTCTCGCAATGACATCAGCCAGCTGAGTACCCTGTGATGAATCCCATCGGGCCCCATAGACTTGTATGCATTCAGGTGGAGCAGAAAATCCCGCACAAGTTTAGGGTTGACTGGGAGTTTATCGTTCCCACAGTCATGGTCCTCCAACTCAGGACAGCTGGGGTCCCAGAGCCCATCATCAGTGTTGAAAACAGAGGCATTAAACGTCTCAGCTTTGTCTGCGTCCGTATTTGCGATGTGACCATCCTCATCAAATAACAGAACAATGATTTCTCTGGGCAATTCCTCAGGAAGGGCTTCCACTTCCATAAGATCAGCCTCCTTAAACACCAGAAAATCCCATCTATGTGAAGGCATTTCAAGTGTCCCAGCCATGAGAAAGAGCTTAAATCAGAATATACATCTTAGAATCATAGAATCATAGAATATCCTGAGTTGGAAGGGACCCACAAGAATCATCAAGTCCAACTCCTGGGTCCCCAAAGGACCACCCAAAATTTTAGACTATGTGTTTGAGAGTGTTATCCAAATGCTTCTTGAACTCTAGCAGGCTCGGTGCCATGATCACTTCCCTGGGGAGCCTCTTCCATTGCCCAACCACCCTCTTGGTGAAGAACCTTTTCCTGATATCCAGCCTGAACCTCCCTGATGCAGCTTTATGCAATTCCCTCGGGTCCTACCACTGGTCACCAGAGATTGTATTTCCTGTGAAGGTCCCTTGGTCCAGGCTTAGCAACTTAATGAGACAGCTCCTTCGGGACTCTCAGATTCACCTCATCACGTCTTATGGAAATTAGCTTTCTTAACTTGGCCCAGCCACTTCGGAGTAGCCTGCCTCATCTTCTTCTTCCTCCCCAGTCTGAGTAGGAATTCCTCTGCTTTATAAATGATCGGACTTTCTCATCCATTGTTTCATCTTGGATACAGGGGCAACTGACACTGGTACAGTCTGTTTCCCTGGCCTATCCTTGGGGCCTGTCACACGACTTGGAACAACTGCAGGGCCCGTCACAGGGGTTGGAATGACCTCAGAGCCCATCACAGGGGTTGGAACACCTACAGGGCCCATCACAGGGGTTGGAACGTCTGTAGGGCCCATCACAGGGGTTGGAACGTCTGTAGGGCCCATCACAGGGGTTGGGATAACTGCAGGGCCCGTCAGAGGGGTTGGAACGACCGCTGATCCCATCACAAGGGTTGGAACGACTGCAGGGCTCATCACAGGGCTTGGAGTGGCTGCTGGGGTTAGAGTGGCTGCTGGAGTTGGAGTGGTCGCAGGGTCTGTCACAGGACTTGGAGTGGCCACAGGGCCCGACTCAGGGGCCATAGGACTTGGAGTGGATGCAGAAACTGGAGTGCCCACAGGGTCTGTCCCTGGAGTTATAGTGGTGTCAATCGCAGCTCGGTAAGCATAGGCCAAGCCCTGGCATGTTGCAGTGATTTGTCTCTCTCTGGAAATGCCAGGGTGATGACACACTCTTTCCAAGCATTCTGCCGTTTTTTTTAGGATTTTGCAGTTGTTCAGGGATGAATTTCCAAAGCACTGGAGGTGCCCACTACTCTAGTTGTCTGCCCACACTCCCTGCCACTCATACCTATCCTGCCTCAGGACACATCTCTGGATGGCATTCCTAAGTAGTTTAACCTTAAGCAAAACCTGAAGCATGTTCAGGAGGGATAACAATAAGAACATGCTGGTCTTGAACATGCCAAGGATATTCAAAGTTTTGAAGAGCTATTGTAACTAGCCTGGAGGAGAAGAGGGGGGTAAAGGAGAAAGGGAGAGCGAACAAGTAGGAAAAAACACCTCCTGTCCCCTCCGTAGATTGGCTCCCTGAAGAAAAAGGGTAAAAGGTGTAATTATTAATATTTTCTGAGGTAGGGTTTCCAAAATATCAGATTAGTCTCGTGGCCAGTAATTTTATCATATCATAACACAGTACAGTAAAATAATAACCTTAAACTTGCTGAGGCGATCGGCTCCGGGGCAGATGCTTTCTGCAGCAGAGCGGAGGATCAAGACAGGCAGGGCTTTTTTCTCGGCATCGAGGCCACTCGAAGCAGCCGAGGGAGCCGCCAGGACCCGTCAGCCCTCACTAGGGAGGCTGACGAGGCGTAGGCAGGGCCAGCAGACCCCCCTCCCCAGCTGTTCAAAGGCAGCCCCTAGAGAGCGTGAGCTACCAGGAGCATGGGCGACCAGGGTGGGCAAACAGGACGTGGCACATGAGAAGGGCGGGGTGTGGCAGTTTGCGCAGCAGTTCGCACAGGCAGGGTGAGCAGGGAGGGCTCCTCAGTGCTCCTTTGCAGTAGTCCTTCCCTTCGGTACTTGTAACCTGCTTGCGAGGAACCTAGCCATGGTATCAACCAGGCAGAAAACGATGGCCTCTGCATCTCTCACGGCCTCTCCAGCCACAGTCACCGATGTGGCTACTCAGATGGAGGGCTCGGGGAAATATGCGGCCATCCAGGTCTTGGGCTGCAGGGTGTGCCCGAGTCTTCTGTCGGTATCCGACAGCAGCAGCGAGGGGTATGCCTGTGGGAGGTGTGCCCAGACTGAAGAGCTGCTCAGCCAGGTAGTGGAGATTCGGGAGGAGGTGAGCAGGCTCAGGAGCATGAGGAAGTCAGAGAGGGAAATTGACTGGTGGAGGTGTACTCTACCCTCTCTGAGACAGACTCACGAGCCTGCCACAGCACAAGTGTCTCCTGCTACGCAGAAGACAAAAGTTCCCTCATCCCGCCAGGCAGTAGGAGGGGACCTAAGCCAAGGAGGGGAATGGAGGCAAGTTCCTGTTCAGGGTGGTAGGCAAGCCCTGTCCCTGCCCACCTCACCTTCCCATCTACCCTTATATAACAGGTATGAGGGTCTAGAACACGACAGTCAGAACAACAAAGTAGACGAAACCCTGTCCCAGTTGGAAAGGGTGCCTAAAGCAAGGCAACCTACCCCCTGCATTGGTACATCATCTGTCAAAAAAGAAAGAAGGGTTATTGTCATGGCGGGCTCCGTTATGAACGGGACAGAGAGCCCAATATGCCTACCGGACCCAACCCACAGGGAAGTCTGTTGCCTCCCCTGGGCTCGGGTGAGAGATTTTGCTAAGAAAGTCAAGCACCTAGTACGGCCCACTGACTACTACCCGCTTCTGGTCTTTCAGACTGGTATAACGAGGTAGCAACGAGAAGTCCGAGAGCAATCAAAAGGGACCTTAGGGCTCTGGGGCGACTACTTAAAGGATCAGGGGCACAGGTTGTGTTTGCCTCTGTCCTTCCGATAGGGGGGGCTCGATGCTGACAAGCTGGCTCATCACATTGACAGGTGGCTTCGGGACTGGTGTAACCGGCAGAACTTTGGGTTTTTCGATCACGGGAAGGTCTACGTGACACCAGGCCTGCTGGCACCAGATGGGCAAAGCAGACGTCAGGCTGCTCAGGGAACTAGTCAGCAAGGTCCCCTGGGAACAAAATAAGTGTTGAACAATGCAATTGCTCACCACCCGCTGACTGATCATAGAATCATAGAATATCCCGAGTTGGAAGGAACCCATAAGGATCATCGAGCCCAACTCCTGGCACCGCACAGGTCTACCCAAAATTTTAGACCATGTGACTAAGTGCACAGTCCAAGCACTTCTTAAACTCCGACAGGCTTGGTGCAGTGACTACTTCCCTGGGGAGCCTGTTCTAGTGTGTGACCAAGCTCTCGGTGAAGAACCTCTTCCTGATGTCTAGCCTAAACCTCCCCTGCTTCAGCTTAACACCATTCCCGCGGGTCCTGTCACTGGTGTTTACGGAGAATAGGTAGGTGCCTGCCCCTCCACTCCCCCTCATGAGAAAGCTGTAGACCGCAATGAGGTCTCCCCTCAGCCTCCTCTTCTCCAGGCTGAACAGGCCCAGTGACCTCAGCCGCTCCTCATACATCTTCCCCTCTAGGCCCTTCACCATCTTCGTCGCCCTCCTCTGGACACTCTCCAACAGTTTAATGTCCTTTTTGTACTGTGGTGCCCAGAACTGCACACAGTACTCGAGGTGAGGCCGCACCAGCGCAGAGTAGAGCCGGACAATCACTTCCCTCAACCGACTAGCAATGCCGTGCTTGATGCACCCCAGGATACAGTTGGCCCTCCTGGCTGCCAGGGCACACTGCTGGCTCATATTCAACTTGCTGTCAACCACAACCCCCAGATCCCTTTCTGTGGGGCTGCTCTCCAGCGTCTCGTCGCCCAGTCTGTACGTATAGCCAGGGTTGCCAAGTCCCAGGTGCAGGACCTGGCACTTGCTTTTGTTAAATTTCACGTGGTTGATGATTGCCCAGCTCTCCAATCTGTCCAGATCTCCCTGCAAGGCCTTTCCACCCTCATTCGAGTCCACAACTCCTCCAAGTTTGGTGTCTTCGGCAAATTTGCTCAAAACACCTTCTAGTCCTACATCCAAATCGTTTATAAAAACATTGAAGAGGACTGGCCCTAAAATGGAGCCTTGAGGGACCCCACTGGTGACCATCCACCAGCCAGATGTGGCCCCATTTACCACAACCCTTTGAGCCCTGCCCGTCAGCCAATTGCTCACCCATCATATGATGTTTTTGTTTAGCTGTATGCTGGACATTTTGTCCAGTACGTTCCTATGGGAAACCGTGTCAACAGCTTTGCTGAAGTCCAAAAAGATCACATCAGCTGGTTTCCCTTGGTCGACTAGATGGGTGATCTTATCATAAAAGGAAATCAAATTTGTTAGGCAGGACCTACCCCTCATAAACCCATGTTGGCTGGGACCAATGACTGCATTGTCCCCCAGGTACACTTCAGTAACTTCAAGGATCATCTTCTCCATAGTTTTACCAGGCACTGACGTGAGACTGAGAGTTCTGTAATTGCTAGGGTCTTCTTCTTTCTTGCCCTTCTTGAAAATTGGTACAACATTTGCCAGCTTCCAGTCTGCTGGGACCTCTCCAGATTCCCAAGACCATTGAAAAATGATTGAGAGAGGTCCCGCAATGACATCAGCCAGCTCTTTAAGCACCCTGGGATGAATCCCATCTGGACCCATGGATTCTTATGGATCCAGGTGGAGCAGCAAATCTCGCACACGTTCAGGGTCGGTTGGGAGTTTGTCATTCCCACCGTCACGGTCCTCCAGCTCAGGGCACCCTGGGGTTCCGAAGCCCATCATCAGTGTTGAAGACAGAGGTGGAGGCAAAGAAGGCATTAAACGTCTCTGCTTTGCCTATGTCATTGTCTGTGAGACCTACCCCATCAAGCAGCGGACCTATGTTTTCTTTGGTTCTCCTTTTTCTGTTCACATACCTAAAAAACCCTTTTATTGTCTCCCACAGACCTGGCCAGCTTCAAGTCTAGTTGAGCTTTGGCCACACGAATTTTCTCCCTACAAACACGAACAGCATCTCTGTATTCCATCCTTATTGCCTGACCCTCCTTCCAGCAGCCATACACTTTCTTTTTCCACCTAAGCTCCAGTAGAAGTTCTCTGGTCAGCCAGGCCGGCCTCCTGCCCCACCTGCCTGACTTCTGATATTTTGGAATTGCCTGATCTTGTGCTTTTAGGAGACAGTGCTTAACGACTGACCAGCACTGATGGACACCAATGCCTTCAAAAGCAGTTTCCCAGGGGACCTTGCTGACTAGGGCACCTTTCCTAGTTGGCTCCCTTAGCACCTGCACCAAGAAGTTATCATCTAGGTGCTTTATGTACCTCCTGGAGTTGCTTGTGTCAGTCGTGTAGTGATCCCAGTTGACGTCTGGCAGGTTGAAATCCCCCATAAGGACAAAGGGAGTTGATCTCGACGCATCTCTTAGTTCCACAAAGAATAATTCATCGGCATTGTCATCCTGGCCAGGTGGTCTGTAATAGACTCCCACAATGACATCCCCTTTATTTTTTCATCCCTTAAACCTTACCCAGAGGGTCTCAACTTTGCCATTGCCAAATTGAAGTCCAGCCCCTGCTTCACGTACATCGCCACCCCCCACCTCACCTACCCTGCCTTGTCCCTCCTGAACAGCCTGTAACCATCTATTGTGACACACCAGTCACAGGACTCATCCCACAAGGTTTTGCTTATGACGATGATGTCATAGCTGTGGGACTGGGCCAAGACTTCTAGCTCATCCATTTTATTCCTCATACTGAGTGTGTTTGTGTAGAAGCACTTCAAATGCGCCTGACTGCACACAGCACCTTGTGGAGCTGACTGAAGAACCTCACTGGCACACAGTCCCTCTGATTCTAGCGCACCATCCCTTAGCTCATCACCGGTGTGCCTGGTTTTATCCCTTTCCCCCTTCGACTCTAGTTTAAAGCCCTATCTATCAGCCCCGCTAACTCCTGAGCAAAAATCCTCTAAGAGAGGCACATCCCATCTGGTGCCAGCAGGCCTGGTGTCGCATAGACCTTCCCATGATCGAAAAACCCGAAGTTCTGCCGGTTGCACCAATCCTGAAGCCACACATTAATGTGATGAGTCTGCTTGTCAACACTGATCCCCCCTATCGGAAGGACAGAGGCAAACGCAACCTGTGCCCCTGAACCTTTAACTAGTTGCCCTAAAGCCCTGAAGTCCCTTTTGATCGCTCTCGTACTTCTCCTTGCTACTTCGTCATTACCAGCCTGAAAGACCAGTAGCGGGTAGTAGTCGGTGGGCCGTACCAGGCAAGTGACTTTATTAGCAATGGCTCTCGCCCGAGCCCCAGGGAGGCAACAAACTTCCCTGTGGGTTGGGTCCAGTCAGCATATTGGGCCCTTTGTCCCTTTCAGAACAGAGTCCCCCAAGACTATAACCCTTCTTTCTTGACAGAAGATGTTGCGATGCGGGGGATAGGTTACCTTGCTTTAGGCACACTCTCCAACTGGGACAGGCTTTCGTCTACATCGTTGTTTTGATTGTCATTGCTCCACCGTGGTCTCCTCCACGGGCTGCAGCGTGGAACCCTGCTCCACCATGGTACTCCATGGGCTGCAGGGGGACAGCCTGCTTCACCATAGTCCTCACCACAGGCCGCAGGGGACTTCTGCTCCGGCGCCTGGAGCACCTCTTCCCCTCCTTCTTCACTGACCTTGGCGCCTGCAAGGCTGTTCCTCACTCCTCTCACTCTCCCAGCTGCTGTGTGGCGCAGCGTTTTTTTCCCCTGTCTTAAATATGCTCTCACAGAGGCGCAAAACAACATCACTTATTGGCTCAGCTCTGGTCAGCAGTGGGGCCCTTACCAAACATGGGGCAGCTTCTAGATCCTTCTCACAGAAGCCCCTACTATGGCCCCCTGCTACCAAAACCTTGCCACATAAACCCACTACAGTGGATGAGGGAAAGGTTGTGGATGTTGTTTATGTAGAGTTCAGCAAGACATTCAATACTGTTTCCCACAGCCTTCTGGAGAAACTGGATGCTCACACCTTGGACGGTTGTACTCTTTGCTGGGTAAAAAACTGGCTGGATGGCTGGGCCCAAAGGGTCATGGTGAATGGAGTTAAATGGGGGTAGCGGCTGGTCACAGGTGGTGCTTTTCAGGCCTCAGTATTGGGGCCAGTTTTGTTTAACATTTTTATCAATGATTTTGATGAGGGGATTGAGTGCACCCTCACTAAGTTTGCAGACAACACCAAGTAGTGTGGGAGTGTTGATCTGCTTGAGGGTAGGAAGGCTCTGCTGAGGGATATGGATAGGCTGTACTGATGGGCCGCATCCAATTGTATGGCATTCAACAAAACTAAATGCTGGGTGATGCACTGGGATCATAATAGCTCCATGCAGTGGTATAGGCTTGGGGAAGGGTGGCTGGAAAATTGCCTGGCAGAAAAGGACCTGGGGGTGTTGGTCGACAGCCACCTGAACAGCCAGCCATATGTCCAGGTGGCCAAGAAGGCCAATGGCATCCTGGCTTGTATCAGAAGTAGTGTGGACAGCAGGACTAGGGAAGTGATTGTCCCTCTGTACTTGGCACTGGTGAGACGCACCTTGAGTACTGTATTCAGTTTGGGGCCTCTCACTACAAGAAGGGTTTCAAATTGCTGGAATGCATTCCAGAAGAGCAACAAAGCTGGTGAAGGGACTAGAAAACAAGTGTTATGCGGAGCAGTTGAGGGAACTGGAGCTGTTTAGTCTGGAAAAGAGGAGGATGAGGGGAGACCTCACTGCCTTCTACAACTACCTGAAAGGAGGTTGCAGTGAGGAGGGTGTGTCTCTCTTTTCTCTGGTGACAAGTGATAGGACACAAGTTACACATGGGGAGGTTTAGATTGGGTGTCAGGAAGAATTTTTGCATGGAAAGGGTTGTTAGGTATTGGAACAGGCTGTCCAGGGAGGTAGTAGAGTCACCATACCTAGAGGTATTTAAGAGATGTGTGGACATTGTGCATATATGCATTGATTTTGTTATTTTTTTAAAGTATGAAATAACATCTTTAAAGTCATAAGTAGAATACTACAAAGAAAAAATAATGTCTACTGCCTTACGTATTATCTGCTCTAGGATTGGAATCAGATAGAGGAAAGAAAATTGTCCTAATGCAAAACATTAAATGGGTGGATCATTATTAGTAATAATGTAGAGGGGGACAATGATACAGTCTATGAGTATGACTAATCTATGACAGACTATGATACAGGCATGAGAGCATTTGAACTACTGTGGTAGTACCCTTCTCCGTCTCCTCCACCCTTCCTATCTTCAGTAGCAAAACTGGATCCAGCTTGAGAAATGTCAGGGTTACATAGTGAGTTGCCAACAGGTTTCAGGGTTGTTTGATGATAACAAAGGGAATGTTGAAAGCTGAGAGTCTTGGGTTCTGTTCCAGGAAAAGGATGTGTTGAAAAGGATGTGCTCTAGTTGTCACAGACCCTTTCTTTTTTTATTTTTTATTTTATTTTTTTCTTTTTTTTTCTTTTTAAATTTTTTTTTTTCCTGAAGTTTGGCACATTCAGCCTGCTCCATACTCAGGGTAGCACTTCCCATGTCATTTGAACATGCAGTGGATAATTTTGTTATTTGTGCAGACTGGAAGGCATGTTATAGAATCAGGTGGGGGACTGTGGGATGGTTTCTACTTAGTTTGTTCTCAGACCAAATTTATGAGAAATGCCATGTAAGTCACTTCATTAAAACTTTTTTTAATGGCCAAGTTTTTACTTGTGTGCTTCATGAATATATTCTCAAATCCCAAGTCTCTAAATTGCTTACTCTAACTAAGCAGATGTTCTAGCTTCAGTTGATCTAAATGTCAGTTACCCATCATAAAATAGAAATATTACCACAGTTACAACTTGCTAGGATCTTCTAAAGGTAATTTTTGTGAAGCACTGAGGTGTTTTAGTGATGGTCATGTGTAAGAGCTAAGGAAAAAAAATATTTTAATAGCAGCCTATTGCTTTGTCTGCTGTCACTAAGTGAGTTCTTTACCCTGGATATGGCAGGAACTCTGGGGGAATCTGTGATAATGTAATTAAAGATTATTGTGTAATATAAATATGTGGAAGGCTACTAAACTTTTTATTCCTGTTTTTAGGGTTTTAAAACCCTACAACAAAGGGTTTTAGTGTTTCTGAACCCTTAGTTCAACAGGGGGAGTGCAAAGTCCTGCACCTGTGAAGGAATAATCCCAGGCACTAGTTCATGATGGGAACCAACCAGCTGGAAAACAGCTTTGCAGAAAAGGACCTGGGGGTGCTGGTGGACAACTTGAACATGAGCCAGCAATGCACCCTTATGGTAAAGAAGGCAAATGCTGTGCACAGGTCAAGGCAAGTGGTCCTTCCCCTATTCTGAGACCTGGTGAGGCCACACCTGGAGTCCTGTGTCCAGTTCTGGGATCCCCAGTACAAGAGAGACAGAGACCTACTGGAGACGGTCCAATGAAGGGAAGATGCTTAAGGGACTCAAATATCTCTCCTAGGAGGAAAGGCTGAGAGACCTGCAACTGTTTACCCTAGAGAAGAGAAGGCTCACAGGGGATCTTATCAAAGTATGCAAATACCTGAATGAAGGGTGTAAAGATGATGGAGCCAGGATCTTTTTAATAGTGCCCAGTGACAGGACAAGAGGCAATTGCCACAAACTGAAACACAGGAGGTTCCACCTGAACATCAGGAAACACTTCTTTACTGTGCAGGTGATGGAGCACTGGAACAGGTTGCCCAGAGAGGTTGTGGAGTCTCGATCCTCAGAGATATTCAAGAGCCATCTAGACATAGTCGGGTCTAGGTGTCCCTGCTTGAGCAGGGAGGTTGGACAAGATGACCCCTAGAGGTCCATTCCAACCTCAACCATTCTGTGATTTTGTGAATCAAGTGCTCAAATGTCTTTTTAACAGGTTTTGTGAAGGTAATATTTCTTTTTAAATGCTTCTTCTGGTTTTCTCTTTTGTGTTAAGCTCTACTTAACTACTCTTATATTGAAATATGTGTTAGTGCTTTTTAGGGCTTTCAGCAGTTTTCTTAATGATTGTATGCCAAGCTAACGTTCCTGGTTTAGCAGAACTTTCCAGTATAAAAATATCTTTGCCATTGAGTTCTTTGTGCTTCCTGTTATAAGTGCCACAAACTTTTCTTAATGTGATCTTTCATCTTTCTTTTAATGTGTTTTCAGTCCTCCTGTTCACCGTCAGAGAGCAAGAAGGGATCGTCTGTCTCGACATAATTCTATTAGCCAAGATGAAAACTATTGCCATCTCTCCTATGGACAGCAGCAAGCAATAGAAGATCCCCAAACTTTTCACCCTCCAAATATATCCCATCATATGTTGCACCCAGCTACTCACCCACCACAGCAGAATTCAGTGATGGTTGATATTCATGATCAGGTAAGAGTGTGTTGAGAACATGGATGCAAATATCTTAAACTCTGTGTATGTCTCCCCAAAGAGAGCAAATCAGTGACCTGTCCTTGACAATGTAGTTGGCAATGGAGACCATAACACTTAACTCCTATTAGTCCTCCTGTAAGACATCTTCTAAGTAGCATGAGTATATAGATTTGCAGCATTTAGTGAAAACTGATACATTTGTAACTTAAGTGAAAAATCTAGACTCTAATAGAAAAAAGTGAGTTAACAATCTGTCAGTGTATGGTTGGCACAGTTCTGAAGGTCTCTGCATCCCACATTTGAAATGTGACACTTCTGTGAGAAACACTCTGTGGCCAATCACATAGGCTCAGGTGAGGATCTCAGTGAAGCAGCATTTTTTTATTTTCACGATTGCAATGGCGGGCGTCCCACAAGCAGGAGTGTGCTTACTAATTACATAGCACAGTTTCCTCGACGACCAAGACCCTCCCCTGTTTCCCCATTGACTGGGCAGTCCAGGTTCACAACCTATCTGATGCGTTACAGATAATACTTGCAAAAACATTTTTATTCCGACACTGCTGCTTCTGAAGTTAATTAAGTTTACAATATGGTATGGTAATAATGTGTTTTCCTTCACTGCATATGAAGTACCTTCCTTAGCTTAAAGTGTAGCTTTATGTAGTTGTCATGTAAATGGGGACTTATCATTGTCCTGGTTTCAGCTAGGATAGAGTTAATTTTCCTCCTAGTAGCTGGTATGGTGCTGTGTTTGGGATTTAGGATGAGAATAATGTTGATACCATGCTGATGTTTTAGTTGTTGCAGAGCAGTGCTTACACTAAGCCAAGGACTTTTCAGTTTCTCGCTCTGTCCTGCCAGCGGGCAGGCTGGGCATGCAGCATGAGCTGGGAGTGACTCACGGAAAACTCACTCCATAATCAGTAAGATTGTAAAGTAGGTATGTTTATTCAGCGCTGGGCAGCATAGGGGTAGTCCCACCAAAGTCGTGTGCGCAATTTGCTTGCTTGCATTCTCTTTTATCCCCTAAAATATTATATATGCATTCAGTTTCACAACACATCTATGCATACTCATTTCATAGCTCCGCCTCGCCCCGCTTCGTATGCTAATTATCAGTCTTTCTGCGCTTGCGTAGTATTCTCTGGTGGTTGTCTGGGTGGTCGTTGGGATGAAGTAAGACATCTTCATCAGAGCTGAACTTTTCACCTCATCTCCCTGCGCATGCTCTCTGAGCCCTTGGTCACAATCTGGGCCATAAGGTTGGTTTGGTCCAATTCTTCGGGGTCCAAGGGGCTCCTGTTATCTTGAGGTCTTGAGTGTTTGGCATTCGTTATCTTTTTATAAACAGTCCTCCTTATCTCTAAGCCCTTTTACAAACAGTCCTCCGTCTCTCTGAGCCCTTGGTCACAGTCTGCACCATAAGGTTGGTTTGATCTGGTCCTTGGGGTCCCAGGGGCTCATCTGGAGGCCTAAGCGCAGCACAGGCACAGTACATCACAAATGTAGCACATATTAAGCAATGAGTGTTGCCTACATATTTATTCTTAATCAGTCACTCTCTAATTTCTAATCCCATGTTTCAGTCCCCCCTTTTCTGGAAAATCTAGTAAATTCTTTTACTTAATACAACAATTTTTCTTCCCAATCTCTATGATATGTATCCCTCAATGCCTTGTCATGTACTTTCGTCAAGGAAGTTAATATTGCCATTCATTGTAACTATTTCCAATTCCAAACAAGTATTACAAAAGACAATATTAAATTTATACCAACTAATATCAATAAAACAATATTTGGATGTCATAATGTGTTCAAAATCCCAGTTGCATTTGGCAACCACTCAAAGAGTGCATCCCACCAGTTTTGATTTGTGTCTTGCTTTACTCTCTGCTTATTTCCTTTGTATCATGATGGACAGTGATTA
>MU011912.1:50895-66154 GCA_011074415.1 Stictonetta naevosa
CCCATCCCTCTTGGTTATATTTTCCCTTTTGACTTTCAATTAATTTTCTATCCTTTTTGTTATATACAGGCTTACCTTCAAGGGTAGCTCCCTCAGTTGCTACCTCATTTTGTACTGCTTCTTTTGCCTCTCTGTCCGCCAGATCATTTCCTTCCTCCAATTCTGAGCTCACCTTCTGGTGGTGTGCCTTAAAGTACATCTCATTATTTCTTCTGCATGTTTGATTTTTTTTAAATTTTTTTTTTCTGGCAAGTTCAACAGTCCTCTTTTTTCCAGATGGCTCCATGTACATGTACAACCCCAAATGTGTATCTTGAGTCCATATAGATGTTTATTTTCCTTCCTTTTGCTTTTTCTAAGGCACAGGTCAGAGCAATTATCTCAGCCTTTTGTGCAGAGGTATCTGTTGGCAAAGGTCCAGATTCTATTACATCTTTGAAAGTTGTAGCTGCATACCCAGCATGTCATTTTCTGATGATGGCGTAGCTGCTCCCATATTTCCACATCATCACAAGGAGAGTCCTTCAGATCTGGACAACTGGAGTAGGTAACTTCAGTGGTCTCCAGGCAGTCATGTTGTACTGGCTCCCCTTGGTTTCTGCTGATTTCAGGAACCTTAGTGGGGAAAGCCAGTGACCGCCTTTCACTTCCAGCACTGCAGACACTGTGATAGAGACACTAGCACAGTTATTTTCTGTCCCAAGGTGAACTTGCACGCTTCCTGGATATTTAGCACCATTGCTGCAATGGCTCTGAGGCATCCTGGCCATCCCTTGGTGGCAGCATCCAGCTACTTAGAAGAATAAGCAACTGCCCTTCAATATGGGCCCAGGTCCTGTGCTAGTATTCCCAGGGCAATCCCTGTCCAGGCCACACATGCTGCTTCTGTCTGGGTGGCTATGAGGAGGTCATCTACATACTGCGACAGCCTTCCTTCTCCTGATGGGGCTTCCCAGGTCTCCAAGTCCTTTGCAAATGGTTCTCCGAACAAGGTGGGTGAATTCTTAAATCCTTGAGGCAACCTTGTCCATGTGAGCTGTGTTTTGCGCCCACTCTTAGGGCTTGTCCAATCAAATGCAAAGATTTTTTGGCTGGCTTCATGGAGAGGGAGGCAAAAGAAGGCATCTTTCAGGTCTAAAACGGTAAACCAAGTTAGCTCTGGTGTTAAGCATGTTAATCAATTATCAGGCTAATTCCTTCTCTGTCTGCCTTTTTCAAGGGGTACTGTTTAATTCTGACTGGCTGTTTTCCTTCCTTAAGTTTAATTTGTATTGGAAGTGCATTTTTCACCTTCCCTGGTACATTAGAAGATCATACTCCAGAAAACACTTGACTTAGGATTTCCTCACTAATTTCCTCTTTGGTCTCAATAGCTGTCAGTATTAAACTCAACACTTCCACATATATTTGATCATTTACCTCCAGAATAATCTCCCCATTTTTAAATGAAATGGTTGCTTGTAATCTTTCCAATAAATCTCTCCCTAGGAGTGACTCCGGGGAGTTGGGCATGTATAGGAATTTGTGAATGCCCCACTGTTTCCCGTATTTATATTTCAATGGTTTGCAGAAATATGCTATTTCAGATTGGCCAGTTGCCCCGATCACTACAACGTAATCATTCCCCACTGATACTAATGCCTTATATAAAACTGAATATGTTGCCCCCACATCCACCAGAAGTTCCACCTCTTTTCTCTCCTTCCCCAGCTTCATTTTCATAACCAGCGGATCTGCTGGGGTAGATTCCCTCGGTCCTCTTCAGTCGTCTTTTGCACGAGCGACCACCACCTCCCTTCCCTGGTTCCCTTTTCCAGTTCTTTTCTCTTCTGGGGATTCGTTTTTCCAATGACCAGATTTCTTACATAGGGCACATTGATCCTTGCCTAGCTGGGGCTGTTCCTGTCTGGGCCTCCTTTTTCCTTCTTCCCTAATAACTGCTATCAGCCTCTTCTGCATGTTTAATTGAGGAAGATAAAAGTCCTCTCTCCTTCCAAATTGCCCCGTGTGCATGCACCACACCAAAGGCATATTTCAAATCTGTCCAAATGTTTGCCATCTCAAGAACTCTTATCAAGGCAATGATTTCCACCTTTTGGGTGAATGTTTGTTACCACCTATCCTGTGAGGCAAAATCCCTGGCGGACGAAGCTGCTGCCATCTATATACCAATCCTCCACATCTTCTAGGGGTGTTTCCTAGAAGTCTGGTCATCTGGAGTATACCGTGTCCATGGTCTTGATGCAATCATGAGTGGGTGATCTGGAAACTCTGTTACTGAGAAAAGAGGCTGGGTTCACAGTATTAGTGCCAAAAAAAAAAAATAGTAAACTAATAGTTCATGATACACATTCCTTTTCTTCTTCAGTAGCTATCATTTGTGTATTGCAACAGTGTCCCCTTTTCCCAAAGGGGTCCTTCAAACTTCAAGATCACAGGCTATTTGTTTCCCGAATATGGTGGGGCTATTCTTGAACCCCTGTGGTATCACTGTCCAAGTAAGCTGAGTTTTCCGTCCTCTATTAGGATTTTCCCATTCAAAGGCAAAGAGTTTCTGGTTTTCAGTTGCCACGGGCAGGCAGGAAAAAGCATCCTTTAAATCTAATACCATGAACCAAACTTGACTGTTTTCCTCATTTTGTAATTCCAATCATTTTTCCCAATTTAAATTTCAAGCATTGAAAAACAAACAAACAAACAAACAAACAAACAAAAACGCCTTTTCCTGTTGGCCAGTTGCTCCTATTACATTTACAGGCTAATTAACACAGAGAAAGAAGCTCCCTTAACCAACAAAAATTCAAGCCTCTCTCTTTGTTCCCTAGCTTTATTTCAACCAGTGGACCTGCTAGGGTGGGTGCCCCAGGTCCCCGTTATTCCTGACTGTTTTAAGTTTATCCTGCAGCCTAAGACAATTTCTTTCTGATATCAGGGGGGCAATTGCCCTAGAAAGAGGCTAGCCAATTGCCTCTGTTTTCTGAAGCCACGTCCAAATTTTTATTTATTTTTTCTTCATTGCATTTCTAAAGTTGGTCCAAAAATTCCGTAGGGGTTTCTTTTGGACCTTGTTGGAACAAATTCTCAATTCCCAATTTAACCAGATTTCAGTATAGCCGTTCATAATTTCCGGAGTGATTAGGGTCTCAGTTGGGGGGGTCGGTCAGGGGAATGCAATCATTGAAAGTTCCCTGAGCAGTCCCATTGGCAATCTGAACTCACACGTGAACTCAGGTTGTTTTAAGAGTTAGCTGCTTTTCTGTTTCCATGACAACTCTTTCGGACCCATCATGGTCACTCTGCCCCAGAGGACTCACACCTTCTGTGATTTTGAGATCTCAGCCTCGGGTTGAGGCAGAACTATTAATATCCCTACATCCTCTTTCCCTGCTCATTCAACTTCAAACAGATTTATCAAATACTACATGCCACACCTTTAACACCTTCAACAACCTATTAACACTTCCTTTATCTTTCTCCAGCCTGTACTTTTCTAATGCCAGCACCAAAAGCTCAGTCAGGGGCCAACTTAATTCCATACCTTTTCCCTCCAAGATGCTGAAACAACATATCAGTATTCAACATTTCATCCCATTTCCCTTCTCTCCTCAAAAACATTGATTGCAAGATATTGTTATAGTCGACTGATCCATAAAGTGGCCATTTAGGTTATATAGTGGCCACTATTGATTGCAATACTTAGTGAAAGTCCTCTTCCTTTCTGTGCCCCCAGTTCTAACAATATCCTTTCAATGTGCCAATATGCACCCAAGGAGGCTTTCTTTAAAACGTCTTTGTTTTGGATATTACTCATCTCCTTGATTTCCCATTCCCATTTATTTATTTATTATTATTCCTTATTAAATACTCTCCCTTGTTTCAATTTCCATGCAAACCTTTTTATTGCAGGTTTTTACTATCTTTTCCTAATCTTCTTCCCGAATGTCCCAGTTCTCTGGGATTAAACTCTTCTTCCCACATACAAACTTTACTATTTCAGATTATTAATGAGCCCCGTTCCAACCATAAATCCACAGAACTTCAGGAAAACAACTGAAGCACTCAGCCTTCTGTCTTCTAGACAAACAATACCACAATTTCCACAAAATTTACATTTCAACAGGACCGAATTTCAAACCGAATGCCATTTTTTCTCATGCACTTTGTTAGTAAGCCCACACAAAACAAGGAATCAGTCCTGTGTATCCATTAATATGGGGGTTAAAAAAGGTATTGAGGCCTAAATAAATTTGCTCTCCCCCTTCTTACCAAATTCCCAGGGCTCAAGCCTGAACCACCAAAGTGGCTCTCTCCTTTCTGCCACTTTGATAATCAGTCACCCCCTTCCCCCCCCAGTACTTGGGAAACTGACCAAACACCACAGCGAATACACCAGAACTTCTAAACTGTTACTTAGATAATGCTCCCAACTTCCTCCTTGTCACACTCAAAATATTTAAGAGCAAAAATAAATACACAAGATACACCGCCGGGCACATATATTGGGCACCACCATGAACACTTGGATAAAACAGCACTTCTTTTCGGTCTGTCATGCACTTCGTTCGTCTCCGGCCGCTCCCCTCACGGAGAATACGGAACCGTGGATCGGAACTCTGCACTCGCTTCGCAGCGATGCTGCATCTCACTCACAGCACAATCACGCAATCACACAGAGAGGCCCCTAGCACATCTCATCCATACCACAAGAATATATGATTTAGAAAGATAACCAAACAAACAAGTATTGTGTCTGACTGTGTTCTTTGTGGAGTGACTCATTCCACTTTGTTTCAAACACATACACTTACATACTTTCAACACAAAATACCAGGACATTTACGAATAAGACATACAATTATTAACACTCCAGTTAGTATTCCTCCAGCAGCTTCAGATGACCTTGCCACAATTGTGAGAGGCCCGCTTACCCTTCTCCTGCTTCTTATACAGTCATTAGCAGGTCCATCCTGGCTCCCAAAAATGGGATGCAGCAGTAACCTCGGATTTGCTCGATCTACTCCCAAGATTGCTAGCGGCCGCTCTATCGGTCAGCAAATCCCCCTTGACTGCTCTATTGGTCAGCCTGTAGGGTACCCTCCTCCCTTACGGGGACTATGCTGCATGCCAGACGTCTCTGCATGATTTACCAGCTGCCCCGGCCACACATACAACTTACAGGCCCTTCCTGTACTGTAAAACATACCGTTTGTCCGCAGCTTCAGGAGGTCCTTGTCTGCTCCCGCGGTGAGCAGCTGGGAGTGGAGTCCTCTCTGAGGAAAATACTCAGGGTGCACCTAGGGGCGTCCGCTCCGCAGTCGATCCTGCAGCCCAGCAGAGTGTCCCCTGGCTGGCTCGCCAAATGACTCACAGAAAACTCACTCCACAATCAGTAAGATTGTAAAGTAGGTATGTTTATTTAGCGCTGGGCAGCATAGGGGTAGTCCCACCAAAGTCGTGTGCGCAATTTGCTTGCTTGCATTCTCTTTTATCCCCTAAAATATTACATATGCATTCAGTTTCACAACACATCTATGCATACTCATTTCATAGCTCCGCCTCGCCCCGCTTCGTATGCTAATTATCAGTCTTTCTGCGCTTACGTAGTATTCTCTGGTGGTTGTCTGGGTGGTCGTTGGGATGAAGTAAGACATCTTCATCAGAGCTGAACTTTTCACCTCATCTTCCTGCGCATGCTCTCTGAGCCCTTGGTCACAATCTGGGCCATAAGGTTGGTTTGGTCCAATTCTTCGGGGTCCAAGGGGCTCCTGTTATCTTGAGGTCTTGAGTGTTTGGCATTCGTTATCTTTTTATAAACAGTCCTCCTTATCTCTAAGCCCTTTTACAAACAGTCCTCCGTCTCTCTGAGCCCTTGGTCACAGTCTGCACCATAAGGTTGGTTTGATCTGGTCCTTGGGGTCCCAGGGGCTCATCTGGAGGCCTAAGCGCAGCACAGGCACAGTACATCACAAATGTAGCACATATTAAGCAATGAGTGTTGCCTACATATTTATTCTTAATCAGTCACTCTCTAATTTCCATGTTTCAGGAGGGGACAGACCCAGGACAGCTGACCCAAAGTGGCCAAAGGTGTATTCCATATCATATGGCATCATGCTGAACAATTAATATGGAGGGGCTGGCCGGGGTGGGGGGGACCGCTGCTCGGGGATGGGATGGGCATCAGTCAGTGGGTAGTGAGCAATTGCATTGTGCATCACTTGCTTTGTACATATTATTATTATTACTATTATAATTATTGTTTCTCTTCCTTTTCTGTCCTATTAAACTGCCTTTATCTCAACCCACCAGCTTTTACTTTTTTTTCCTGATTCTCTTCCTGCACCCTACTCCAGAGGGAGGGTGAACGAACAGCTGTGTTGGGCTTAGCTGCCTGAAAGGTTAAACCACAATAGACTTTTTGGCACCCAAAATGAGTCATGATGGGTTGAGATAACAACAGATCTGACCAGAGTGTGTTAAAACAAAACTGTTGTAATCATTAGATCAGTTTAGTAGTTGCTAATCACAACGTTGATTCTTTTGATAGCAGGTCTGCTGTGCCTGTGTTTTTAATTGAGTTATATAGCACATTACTTACTGTATGTGTCCCCCGTTGTGCTTTTTATCATTTCTGGGGGCTGGTGAGACAGGGAACAAAGATGTTGATTCTGTAGGTCTTTGCCAGCACAATGGTATGTCAACGACCCCAAAAATAAGGGGGTAAAAGACTGCATGCATAGATAAGGGAAGCAGGAAGAACTGGCTTGACTGCTGGAGTCTGTCAAAGAAAGGAAGGGTCAGGAATTTAGCAGCGAAGACTCCTGGCCTTCATCAAAAGACCGCCAGAGTACGCCAGGTGACCACCCAAGGACTCCAGTACACATGCGAATAGGGACAGAACCTAGGTTAATGATTCTTTGGCGACTTGATGAATATACAAGAGACTTACGGGAAAAGAAATGAATATGTATTTGTCCCACTAATATAAGCACACTGCCAGTAACCCTTGGTATGTGTGTGTGTTAGGTGGAGCGATCCCCCCCACACCCAGTGCCGTAATAAAGAACACCTGCTTAATAACTTTGGTTATTGCGTTTTCACTGCGTCACTGGTTTAAGGTTATTATTTTGCTGTACTGTGTAACACTGGCTTATGATATTAAAAATTGCTAGTCATTAGACCAATTCCAGGCTGAGGGAGTTAGGTTTGTTCAGCCTGGAGAAAAGAAGGCTCCAAGGACACCATATAGTAGATTTCCAGTACCTAAAGGGAGCCTACAGGAAAGCTGGGAAGGGACTCTTCATCAAAGAGTTTAGTGATAGGACTGGGGGTAATGGTTTTAAACTGAAAGAGGGTAGATTTAGATTAGGCATTAGAAAGAAGTTCTTAACTCAGAGGGTGATGAGGCACTGGAACAGATTGCCCAGGGAAGCTGTGGATGCCGCATCCCTGGATATGTTCAAGGCCAGGTTGGATGGGGCTTTGAGCAACCTGGTCTAGTGGGAGGTGTCCCTGCCCATGGCAGGGGGGTTGGAATTAAATTATTGTTAAGGTCCTTTCTGTGATAAATGACTGAGTCCCAAATAGGATTCTAAAGTTTGTAATCTATTAAGCGAATAGAGGCAAGCAAACAGCGCTGGGTGCACCAGGAGTCTCTGCTCCACCAAGACACACACCTGTTACATCAGGTGGCTGATTTTTATGCTCCTAGACTAATACATATCTCTATCCTAACTAAACTCTAACCATAAACCATAACTCTATCCTAACTAAAACCAGGACACGCTCCCTTTCTTCCAGGCTAGTTACAATAGCACTTCAAAAATTTGAATATCCTTGGGATGTTCAAACCAGCATGTTGTTATTGTTATGTGTCCTGAATGCCCTTCAGAATTTAAGGTTAAACAACTACTTAGGAATGTCATCCAGAGATCTGTCCTGAGGAAGGATAATTATGAGTGCCAAGGAGTGTGGGAGGATATGGGCAGGCATGCAGAGCAGTGGGAGCCTCCAGTGCTTTGGAAATTTACCCCTGAAGAAGTGCTAAATCCTAAAAAACTGGCAGAATGCTTGAAAAAGGTCTGTCATCATCCTGGCAATTCCAAAGAAATACAAACTTTCTTAGGTGTCGTGGGTTTTTGGAGAATGCACATTTCAAAATATAATCTGTTCATAAGCCCACTCATTCAAGTGACCCATAAGAAGAACAATTTGAAATGGGGCCCCGAGCAATTATAAGTCTTTAAACAAATTAAACTGGAGGTATATATGCAATAACCCTTGGGCCAGTCTGAGCAGGACAAGATGTAAACAATGTGCTCTACACTGCAGCTGGGGAGAATGGCCCCACCTGGAGCCTCTGGCAGAAAGAGCCTGGGGAAACTCGAGGTCGACCCCTAGGGTTTTGGAGTCGGGGATACAGAGGATCTGAGGCCCGCTACACTCCAACCGAAAAGGAGATATTGGCAGCATATGAAGGAGTTCGATCTGCTTCGGAAGTGGTTGCTACTGAAGCACAGCTCCTTCTGGCACCCCAGTTTGCAGTGCTGGGCTCTGCTCCACCAAGACGCACACCTGTTACATCAGGTGGCTGATTTTTATGCTCCTAGATAAATACATATTCATCACTATTCCTAGAAAAGGCAGGGTTATTATAATTAGTTCCCAGAATCCTGGACCCTTCCTTTGCATGATACAAGAACTATGTACACTAATCACTCTGTTTTTCTTAAATAGAAGGTTATATTTCATCATGCGGCCCTAGCATTGTTCCATACTGACACGAATCAAATTAACACATTTCACAATTCCCCATTTCCTTTTTTCATGATATTGATTCGTGTATTTTTTTTCTTTTCCAATTGAGTCAATACTTGCCGAATTGGCACCAATTTTGGATCTTCTTTTGTTTTTATTATCATCAGGGAATGGGTTTTCCCTTCCCCTGGTTCTGGGTCAACTGGTACCACAGATATTTGCATTCCTTGTATAACCGAGTGTATTAATCAGGTAAAACAGGGTATTAAACATGGAATTATTAACAACCCTCCACATATTCCCAATACAACTATCCCGATTCTAGTAAGCCAACCACCACCCATAAAGTCTCCCCATAATTCTCTTAAATTGATTTCATTCCAAGTTTGAACTGGGACATGTGCAATTTTCTTCATTTCTTTTTACAAGTTCATTCACAGCTTTTCCTTCATCAATCTCTAAACAGCAATTACTAAGGTTAAATTTTCCACAGACTCCCCCTTCTTGTGCTAGCAAATAATCTAAAGCTAAGCAATTTTGATACAAAGCAGTTCTCATCTGGGTACTTTGTTTTGCAATTAATCTGAGTGCATCTCTGGTTTTATTCACAACTATTTCTACTACAGCTTGCAACCTAATTATTCTATTAAGCATATATATTGGGGTCCTATAGCCCCAGGATCTGTCTTCTGCCCACATAGCTGGATCATAATAGGCTATGATTCTCTCAGGAGGCCATCGTTCACCTTGATTTGTTCCACCACAAACATAACAATTAGTTACGTTCAGTGATTTAGCAATATTTTCAGCTAGATTTACAAATAGATTTTTAGCAGCTGTCGGGATTTCATATTTTATTCCTGTTTCCATTTCATGATAGAATGAGTTGAATAACAGTCTATGTTGCACTTACTCTCTTGCCCTTTCTTTGATTTCAATTTTGATAATTACACCCGGGTCTTGTCCTTTTCCATTTATTTAAGTCCTTTTTTTTTTTTTTTGGCACCCAGTTTCCAGTGTTCTAAATTATAAAGCGTTATACTGACAGGGTTACAAGTCCGGTCTGTACAATTGGGAAAAGCTTTTCTGTTTTTAATCTTGGCTTCTAATCCCATTCCCGCACATTGCTGAGGCCATCCCCAACTGGGATCTGTACTCCAACAAGCAAAACCCCAATTTGAGGGTCCACACTAATGATAACTCCTGTCCCATGGATCATCTCTTATCCAATCAGTGTAACACGTGGAAGCCACTGTTCCGCCCTTTCTAGGACAAATGTACTTGGGCTGGTTACTATAATATCTCCTCCAACTCAGGCTTCCACAATCAGTATATGGGTCTTCATCTATAATATCACAGGCATCAAAGGTTATCGACACTGAGGTATTCAGGGTGGTTACAACTTCACTTGTTCCAATTAATTTGCCTACTTTCAAATCTGTCTTCATTTCTACCCAATATTGATAAGGGAGTTCTTTTGGATCATAGCATATGGTCCTGTCACCTTCTCTGCATAGAGCCTACTTGTGGAGTCATGGTTAAGTGAGAAGGGGCATGATTTAATTACAATGAGCAACTCAGGTTTTGAAGGACCGTGAAGATAATGTAGCCCCAGGGCTGATAACCTTGAGTGATGTTACAACTAGAATATGCGGAACTATGTTCAGGAGGAGAGACAACACTGTTGTACCAATCATATTAGTGCTAGAGACGTGTGCACAGAGAAGCTAGACCAATGATAAGTTGTTGTCAGCGCATGCTGTAGGGAGTAGCCTATATATACTTTGTTAGAACATGCAATAAAGGAGAATGATTATACTCGCATCGAGGTTGCGTCGTTACTCCAGGTCCGTCTCCCACTCCGGCATCTGGTAGCAGAGGATGGTTACTCGCCAGATAGTTCAGCTCTACTGAGTTTTCTGAGACTGCGGTAAGCAGCAAGAGGAGGGGAGTGGGAAACTTAACGGCTGAGAGGAGTGCTGCCTTGCAAGCACGGGTCTGCGTCGCTCCCTGCCTCTCAGAGGATGCCACCATGGAAGTAGAGGCGGTGGTGACGTTGCTCGTCGGAATTCTCTCTAAGAGAGGTATTGAGACAACGGGAAAGAAATTGATTAAGGTGATCAAGCTGGGACAGCGATGGGGACATGTTAGAGAGATGACCCTGCTGTTCTCTGTCACGGAATGGCTGGAGTTCAGGAATACCATGTGGGAAAGGACTATAACGGGGGATTCAAAAGATGAAAAGGAGGTGAAAACTGTCCGCGAGTTGTGGCGAACGGTATTAGAGACACTAAAGGCCATGAAGGCAGAAAGGGAAGTAGCCTGTGCCACTGCTCAAATGCTAATCCTGGGGATGGCCCCTATAAAATCTGGGGACTCTGAAAGAAAACCCGGGACTCTTGCGCGTATCTTTGGGCTCGCTGCGGTTAAAGGAATGACTGGGGTTCCATGCTCGACAGTCTCTGAACTCTTACCGCGCATTGACGGTGAAGGGCCGGGTAACGGGCCGCCCCCACATTATGCGGAAGTCCCGCCGGACCCACCATCGAGTGTGGAAAAAGCGGAAGTTGGCGGGGCCAGGCCAAAGCAGAGATCTGAGCCGCTTGCGGAAGTAGCAGCCCAGGACGCCCAGGGGGGATGTCCTGCACCGCCCACAGGCGAGGGAGGAGAGGCGTGCCGACCCCCGCCCTCGGCTCCGCCTCTGCACCCGCCCTTGTTGCTGTCTACTGATTCCTCTGCTCCGGCAACGCCACCTAGCGACGACCATATAGAACCTCCCCCGGAAAATACGGAAAAGTTGTTACAAGCAGTTTTGCAGCGCCTTGAGGATCTGGACCTGCGGTTAAAGGGGAAGGCGACAGTAGCGGATCATTCCCTGTTGAGCGAAAAGGAAACCACTCCTCCATTTCCCCCCGCTGGCCCACCGGCTCCAGTTAGACCCACGCGATGGAGTGGGGTCATAAGGGACGCTATCCTAGAAGGGCAATGGAGTGTGGCGGCTACCATCGCATGTCCCGTAGTACATGAACCTGGCGGGGCAAAATGGGAGCCGCACGATTGGAAAATTTTACAGCAGGCACGAGCCACCATCTCACAGTATGGGGTGAAGTCTGAAGCGACTCGACAGATCGTAAATTGGATATTTTCTGCCGATTTGATGTGCCCTTATGACTGCCGCAACCTCATGAGACTGCTACTCACCGCGACCCAGTTTCTGCTGTGGGGCTCCTCCTGGGCTCAGCGAGCAGCACAAGAGGCAGCCAAACAACGACTGGGAGACCCGCTTTACGGCGTGTCCACTGAGATGCTACTGGGAGAAGGGCCGTATGGTAATCTGAATACACAGCTCACCTTCCCCGCCATTATGTTGCAATGATCTGCACAGCTTGCCCTGGACGCGTTCCTTAGTTTACCGGGCTCAGCCAGTCCCTCGTTTGGGACGGTGGTGCAAGGAGCAACCGAAAAATACTCCAATTTCATTGATAGATTGTGGGAAGCTGTGATGAACCACTCCAACTTGGGTGACGAGAATAAACAACAGATGTTCAAAATATTAGCCTTTGACAGTGCTAACAAGGTCACAAAACAGATCTTAGAGAGTCTTCCAAAAGGGGCTGGGGTCAAAGAGATGCTGACCAGAGTGGAGAGAGAGGAGGCACAGAAGCAAAGCAACACCGTGCAAGGGGCAGTACAGGAAATTGTACAGCCGCTGGCCGGCCTTTTCGAGGGATCTGTTACCGGTGTGGAGCAACCGGTCACAGCAAGCGGAACTGTATGGTGTGAAAAATGCCAGAAGAATACCCATGTGATGAAAGCCTGTACGGGAAACTGGAAGAAGAGTGTGCAGAGGGGCCGCGTGCAGACACAAATCACTTCTCCAGGCGAAGGCCAGGTTTTCTGGAACAGCACCAGCCAGCAACCAGGGGGAGCCTCGGAATTGATGTGGAAACCACAGTAGACGTCACCCTCATTGATACCAATGTCCGGAAAATTCCCAGCAATGCAGTAGGGCTTTTGATTCATCAAGACAGTAAAGTAGGAGGACTCTTGTTGGGGCGCTCCTCCGCTGGGGTTAAGGGACTGATTATACTCCCTGGCATTATTGATGCCAACTACACCAGGCATATCTATATTCTGGCTTACACCGTCTGTCCACCTCTGTTTATCCCAAAGGGCAGTCGAATAGCCCAAATAGTTGCCTTCGACAACCCCATAGGGTGCCTACATGAGCCAGCAATATATCATGGGGACCTGAGCTTTGGATCCACTGGACCCGCAGTGTGTTTTACTACTCAAATGGACCAGCGACCCACGATGAGTCTCGTTATCTCCCAAGGTAATCTGTCAAAACAGATTGTCACCATGCTAGACACCGGAGCTGACGTCACCATTATAAGTAAGTCCGTGTGGCCAGTGCGTTGGCCTGTAGAATTGCCAACCTCATTGATTGCAGGGGTCGGAGGACCTTACCTTATATGAGCAGGTATCCGGTACAACTACAATTCCCGGAAGGACAACTAGTGAATCTTAAGGTATGCGTGATGCCGCTGCCTGGAACGTTGGAAGCCTTGATTGGCCAAGATGTTCTTGGTCAGATCGGAGCCGTCCTGACTACGAACCCTTTTTAGTAATGGGCACTGGGGAGCAGTCGCCCAACCCACCACTGATATGGACCACCAACGAGCCTGTGTGGGTTGACCAGTGGCCCATGACAAAAGAGCGACTGCAGATAGCAAAACAATTGGTGGCCGAACAGCTTGCAGCCGGACACATTAAACCTTCTGTTAGTCCATGGAATACTCCTATTTTTGTAATCCCGAAAAAGGGTGGGAAATGGCGCCTCCTGCATGATCTACGACAGGTAAATGAGCACATGCAATCTATGGGAGCCCTGCAGCCTGGAATGCCTTCTCCGGCTATGTTGCCCGATGGATGGCACATACTTATTGTGGACTTGAAGGACTGTTTCTTTACTATCCCTTTGCATCCTCAAGATACACAGAGATTTGCCTTCTCTGTACCAGCGATTAATAAAGCGGCACCTGCCGATTGCTATGAATGGGTAGTCTTGCCACAAGGCATGAAAAACTCACCTACTCTATGTCAATTATACGTGGATTGGGCATTGCAGCCTCTCAGGAAACAATGGCCTAGTACAATAATTTACCATTATATGGACGACATTCTCTGCTGTCAGCAAGAGCCGTTTATGGAGGACTCTTTGAAACAGTTAGCTGACACTCTATCTAAGAAAGGACTTGTAATTGCCCCCGAAAAAGTGCAACACACAGCCCCGTGGAAATACCTTGGGTGGTCCATAGCAGATGCAAAGATTTGCCCGCAGAAGACAGAGCTAGCAACCAAAATATGGACATTAACTGATGTGCAAACATTGTTAGGGGACATCCAATGTGTTGGATGTCATCCAACACATTGCAATTGTGTTGGTATCTCCAATACGGACATTGCGCCTCTGACTGCACTTCTGTGAGGACAGCATCCAGCTGATACTGTCTGCAGCACAACAGGCTGCGTTGCAACAAATTATCTACAAGAAGCATGGACAAGTCGACGCATCTTGGAACTGCCTATCTCTCTATTATTGTGCAATGCTGAGGACTCACCTTATGCGGTCATCTGTCAATGGCAAAACAAAAAGGAGGAATCTTCCTCCTCCTCAATCTGTGACATTGACAAATGTGATGGGGATGTATTTAGAATTTAAGAGTGGGTATTTTTAAGTGTACAACCAAAAACTAGTATTCAAACACGGCCAGAAGCAGTGGGAGAGTTGATAAGGAAAGGCAGAGCAAGAATTGTAGAAATGAGTGGACAAGAGCCAGATGATATTAGTATACCTGTTAACGCAGTCGATTTAGAGTGGTGGCTGCGGAATGCAACCCCCATACAGGAAGTTTTGTGGAGTTATGGGGGTAAAGTGCACTCGCAGCAGCCAAAGGGAAGGCTATGGCAGGTTCTGAAACGTAATCAATGGATGGAGAAAACTAAGGTTCAAAAGGACCCATTGGCCTATGGTCTTATGGTGTATACAGATGCAGGAAAGTGCTTGCGGCGGGCAGCCTGTGTCTGGCAAGAAAAGGGTCAGTGGTGTAAACATGTTATAGAAGGACAGGCTCAAGACTCTCTACAAACATTAGAACTGACTGTGGTGGTTTGGGCCTTAAATAACTGGCTGAATAATTCTTTGAATGTTGTGACAGATTCGTTTCACCCACATTGCCGGGTGAAAAAGCGCATCATGTGTGTAAACATCTACTTGCTTGCTTCGCAGTGTTAGGAGTCCCTGAACAGATCAAGACAGATAATGGACAAATCATCAGTGCCATACCCGCTCCTTATTGCAATGCATCTCTTTGGTGTAATTATACAAAACTATAATAGCATCATTCCTTGTGCCAGAAGCAGCTCTGCTCAGCTGTGGGATCGACTGTGGAACAGACGCCCCTAGGTGCACCCCGAGCATTTTCCTCGGAGGGGTCTC
>MU011918.1:0-16913 GCA_011074415.1 Stictonetta naevosa
CTCCACTCGTGGGCTATTCTCACACAGTATTAAATCCCCTTGAGGTATACACCGGACCTCCCCATTCTTTTGCATTACCCACCAAGTGCATCCAGGTCCCTGAGCAAAAGCAATCCCACGAATGGGTTTGCCTTTTCCTGAGGCAGGAGTAGCCCAGACTGTCTTTCCCAGCATGTTTCTTATGTGCACTACAGGAACTTTATCCCCTTCTACAGTACGTAACAGGTCTGACTGGGCAGGTCCAGCTCGGTTAGCAGATCCCCTAGTATTGACTAACCAGGTGGCCTTTGCCAAATGTGTGTCCCAGTTTTTGAATGTCCCAGCACCCATTGCTTTCAGTGTAGTCTTTAACAGTCCATTGTATCGCTCAACTTTACCGGAGGCTGGTGCATGATAGGGGATGTGATACACCCACTCAATACCATGTTCTTTGGCTTCAGGACTAATAGTAGAGGATGAAAGTTGAAGTATACACAGGATATTCTATGATAAATTTAACTGTTACACAGAGACAAAAGAGTGGTATCGAAGTCTAATGTGGGTACTTCTCCAAGACAAAGCTGAATTATAAAAGATAAGTCTATGTAGTAGAAAATGTGCAGAAAGGACATTGTTCAGTCCACATCACTGAAGCGCCATGGAATTATAGTGAGTAGAAGATTATTTTTTTTCATTCAGCTTTAATATGTCTAATATTTGTTTGTTTAAACCATTTGTTGCATTTGGTTTTAATTCAAAACTAGCTACATTTTTAAAAGAACATGCATATCTTTAATTCTTTTATACGTAGAAGAGGCTTTCTTAAAGGCATCTCATCTTTTTCAAAGTAGTATTTCTTTGTGCTTGTCAGTAGTGTAAATTAAATGGATAGTGACCAAACTAGAAAGCCAAAATAGTTTTGTTGGATCTTGCTTGCTGCTTTTAGTATCATAATTCCAGCATAACTGTAGTAAGGAATGCCTTCGATGAATACAGTGATTCAGACCTAAATTTCTCATGTAAAAAATGAAGCTGTGCAAGAATAAAAGAATAAGACCCAGTTTTAAAACCTGAAAAGTAAAATTGTTAAACTTTCACTCATCTTTTATTTTTCCTTGGCAGTTCATCAAAAGGGTGGTTTATACCAGTCAGAGGCAATAAAAATAACAATTAAGTTGTGCCAGACAGTTGCTGCTGTTTAACTTTTTGTCAGTTCCACTTCTGGCTCTCTTGTGTATAGATTTATATAAAAGTATATTGAAAGCCTGCAGGAATTGGGAGCCATAAATTCCTGACTGACTCACTCTGCTTTCAGCATACTGAAAGCAGAAGCAGGAAGAAGACATGAGGGAAAGAGGGTGATGGGCTGCGGGGAGCTTGCAGTTCTCAAGAAGGGTGGCAAGGTGTCAGCTTTCATTATGTATTACCAGCTGGAGCTTGGATTGGGGAATTAGTTTTAATAGACTGGCTTTGCTGGGCAAAGATGTGTGTTTAGGAGTATTAATTGTGCTGCTGCTCAAGGTGACTAGAAAGCTGTGCAGGAAAGGCAATTTTAAACCTGTGGTGGCTTCATCGGGTTAGGAACCACCCTTTCAGGAGAAACCCAAGGGACAATGTCTAATGAAGTGCCTTGCTCGAGGTACAGGAGCCACTGTAAGGAAATGAGGAACACGAAGTGTGTTTTGTTCCTATTAAAGTGGTACAAGTGCACGGGGCAGTCATTAGGTGGGGATAGATGGATGCTGTTGTCACCATGGCCTTGAGACAGGGAACAAGATAAAGGATGTTGATTCTGTAGGTCTTAGCTAGCACAATTGTATGTTAACGACCCCAAAGATAAGGAAGTAAAAGACTGTATGCATAGATAATGGAACCAGCAAAACTGGCTTGACTGCTGATGTCTGTCAAAGAAAGGAAGGATCAGTTTAGCAGCGAGGAAGACTTCTGGCCTTCATCAAAAGACCACCAGAGTGCGATGGAGGACCACCCAAGGACTCCAGTACGCATGCGAGTACGGGTGGAAACCTATGTTAATAATTCTTCGGAGACCTGATGAATATGCAAGAGACTCACAGGAAATTAAATGAATATGTATTTTTCCTACTAATATAAGCACACTGTCAGTAACCCTTAGTGTGTGTGTGTGTGTATTAGGCAGAACTATCCCCTCCACACCCGGCGCCATAACAAAGAATACCTGCTTAATAACTTTGGTTATTGAATTTTCACTGCATCAGCCTTACTTGGACTGAAGCTGCTGGCAGGTTGGGGAGCAAGTACAAAGCATCCTTTTAAGCTGCTCCACTTGGCACAAGGGACCTCTACGAGCAGACATGAGGTAAATTAAGCTATTGCACTAAAACTTCAGAGCAGCTCAGCCACCATCTGGTGCCACACGGGCGCCTGTCTGCAAGCCGGGGACAGGTGCGAGAGGTATAGGCTAGCACAGCCGCCCTGCGGCCGCGATGAGCCCGTCCCGGTTCGGCCCCGGAGCACGGCTCTCTCGCCGGGCGTCGGCCCCCCACGCAGCGGGAGCGCCCATCGTGTGCCACCCGCGAAGGGCGGCTGCGAAGGAGCACTGCGGCACGGAGAGTGGGAAGGAGGGCGCGGGAGAGGCGGAGCTCGCCACGCGTGGCCCTGCGGCCGCGGGGCAGATACACTGGAGCAGCCTCGCCTCGGGTGCCCCAGTGCCAGGGTGCGCGGCAGGGGACCCAGCCGCGCGGGCCCAGCGTCCCCTTCCTCTGAGGCAGGGGGAGGAGAAGATCGCAGACGGCTGAAGAAAGCAGCGACGACGCTTCTGCCCCCGCCCCAAGCCGGTCCCGCCGTGACGCCACGGCGAAGCTCGCAGGCGCAGCAGCTTCTGACGGCTGTTGTATCCGGCTGGTGCCTTTTCTCTCTTTCCCCTTCCTCCCTCTCCCCGTCTCTTCCTCCCTCCCGTCCGCCCACCTTTCCCAGAGCCGCCGCTGCTGCTGTGTACGCGCGCCTGCTCCGCCTCCTGCGTGTCGGCAGCGCCTCCGCTCTCCCCGGCTGCCCCATGAAGCGATGGCAGCGGCCAACTTCGGCAAGATCCAGATAGGAATCTACGTGGAGATCAAGCGCAGCGATGGTCAGTGGGGGTTGGCCGGCGGTAGGGGCCTGTGGGAGCGGCCGCAGCCCATAGCTGGGCACCGCCGCCCCAGTGCGCAGCGGGGATCGGGGAGGGGGCTGCTTGCGGAGCCCATTGTGTGCGTGGGGTCAGGGAGGGGCCGGGCCTTGCTCGTGCTGCGGTTGTTAGGAGAGCGCTCGTGATCGGCGGTGGAGGGCGGTTGCGAGCGGCGACCGTTGGGGACGGGGAGGCTGCGGCAGCGATGGGAGGAGGCAGGAAGGGGCGGCGGCAGGGGTAGAGGGTTGAAATGTGGGAGGAGAAAGGTGAGGTGAACGAGAGGGGGATGCGTGAGGGAAGCGTGGATGGGCTGGGCTGGGCTGGTGGGGGAGGGGAGAGGTCTGAGGGGTAACGAGACGCGTGGGGTGGGTCTGGATGGGGGCGATGAGGTGATGGGGGGAAGAAGGGCGTGGTTGAGGGAGGAGAGTCTGGGGAAGCTTTGGCACGGAGGCGGGAGGGCCTTAGGGGAGGGGAGTAGATGACGGAGGGAGGAAAGGGCTTTAATGTAAAGAAATAAATGTTTTCTCTGGCATACGAGCTGTGTTCTCAAAAAATTAAACTACTGACAGAAGCATTGACAGAAATGTCTTTGAACACTTCCATTACGTGACAGAAAGCTTGATGGTATTATTTCAGATGTTCTTTATGATTAAAATATAAGAAGAGTGCTTGCTGTTTATGCCTGAATTGTTATTTCTCTGTTGGGGATCCAGTGTTTGTCATCTTGCCCAGCATCTCCTGGCAGAAGCATGTATGTTGCTGTCAAGGAATACACATGAATAAAGGATGTGTGTATGTCACATTTAGTGTGCTAACTGTATTTGTCTGGATGGGGAGAACTGAAATGGGAAGTTCACTGCCTGAAAGGCAGGTCACTCGGGACTTCAGCTCTTTAATTTGAGTGGGAATATATCATCTGTTCCTGGTCTCTGTGAGATCTATGAAACCTACTAAACCAGGGTAGGGTTCTGCTCACATTTTCTGGAAAGTCTTTTATTTTCTTCAGTGTTCAGGAGCTTGCTAAAGAATAATCAAATGATTTTAATGGAAGAAAGACCCGGAGGTCGAAAGCACTGAAGTTAGCATGGTTTTGTCATGAGGCAAGAAATGAGCAGCAAGTCTTCATGCAGCTATGTCCCATAATACAGTTCAACCCTACAATAAAAATCAAATGTTCAGTGTTAGCTGGATGCTGTATTAAATCAAACCCCTCAATTTGTGCTTAATGGCTTGTGTGTCAAGTGAAGAATCTGATAGGTCTAGCAGTTATTTGCATAACTCCTGCAGATCTGTTTGAGGTTTCAGAAAACCTCACGGTAGCAGCTTGTAAAACTATTTTTCTGAGGCCCGTGTCAAGTTCTAATACATGTTACTGACTGTTTTATATATCTTTTGGAAAATAAGGGATGAGAATGCTTTGCTGCATTTTCCATGTTGCAGGGTTCTGCTCACTTCTAAAATCAGAAGTGAGAACAGTAACTTGAACATAATACTTATTTTCATTACTGTTAACAATTCACATATTTTGCTGTGTCACTTACATATGTGATGCAGCATATTAAATATATTACACATCAGTAATGTACTAGGAGGATGTTTTCACAACAGTTGTGCAAACTGTTGAGCATTTTTGTTAGCTTGGTCTTTGTGTGAGCAACCACAGTACAGTGTTGTACCAAGGTTAGTGGGTTCCAGCTATTGTGATGTTTGCTTGGTTTCCATTGAGACTGGTGGAGGAGATATCCCTAGGTATGCAGAAAGGAGCATTTTGAGACAAATATCGAAGTACAGCCCACACTAGATTGCTTTGCCTTTCAGAAGGTAGGTTACCAACCTGGGCTGTGGTTGCACATGCAATCAAGATTGATTTGTCTGTTTCTAACAAGTGGAGTGTGCCTCTGTCAGCTGCGCTGTTCCTACAAACTTTCTCTCCCATCCATTGTAGTCAATATGTTTTTTTTTCCAGATTATTTAATGCATTAATTGCATTAAATTAGCAAACTTGTGGATGTGATAGGTTTCCTCAGCATTAGTGAGTTCAAATGACTCTCAGAGGGTCTGTGACCCCAAAAGTATCAGTGTGTAGGAAATGCATGGCTGGGATGAAGTGTGAAGTTTGATCTTCTTCAACAACAGTGAGCTACCTGGATCTGCTGAACTCAGACCTGTATCCCAGGTAGAATCGGGGCTGTGTATCATACCAGCTACCCTAGGTTGAAAGCACAATTAAAGCTGTTTAAGAATCTTATTGAGAAAGCAGTTTGTTGGTCAGTCTGGGCTTTTTTTCACATTGTCTTGTCTGTAGGAAGTCACTTTTTAAAACTAAATATTGTTTTGAGAGGTAAGTATAACAGTTCATTAAAATTTCTTTATTTGTTTATTTACTGAATAAAATAGGTTTACTTTGTTAATGGGGTCATTTGAAAAAATATGCACTTTTTCCCATCTGTCCATAAGTATGCTAAATGCTTTTCTGAATACAGAGCTTTATTAATTCCAGATAAGTATTTTTCTTTAAATAAAAAGAAGAAATAGGAGAATAACATTTTTGGTAAAACATCACTGTTAAAATTTGTACTTGTTCACTACAACAAAATTGCAAAGAGATGTAAAACACAATAAATGTGAGAATGAGACCAGAACATTCTGGAAATAAAAGTGACTTACATATTCTGTCATTTTGACAAGTTCTAATTAGGTTTAAGTGTTTCATGAAGGATTTCTTATGGGACTGAATAAAAAATAGATGTACAAGTGAAAGCCACTGTTAGAACTCATGACCAAAACCACATGAAAACTAGGGTTTGGATAAAAACCAACTTTTTTGAGGACTGATGCTGCAGAGTTGCTTGCTGTGTATCTGTTTTTTCTCAGTGGGTAAACATTGGTATAAATGTTGTCTAGAGTTACAGATAATATTTCCAGTTATAATTACATGGGATAACTCGTTATATTCATGTAATATAAAAGCATATTAGGTGGTCAGCTAGTTTGGAGGTGGTCAGCTAGTTTGGCTTTTTATAATAATTTCTGATACTGAAATTTACTACTTATTTCAGTATAATTTATGTATGTTGCTTGAAATATGCCTTGGTAGTCTGTCTTGGAAACAGGAAAGAACTCATTCATTTTAGGTTGTGAATTGCTAACAATGGGCTGCATTTCCAGTCTTGAAAAATGTGCCTTATCACACAGAAGAGCTAGAGCACTAGAGAGTGGGCCAGAACATAGCTGCAAGACCAGCTGTAAGAGTTTCATTCTGTCCAGAAGATGTTCCTTTTTGAGGTCTAAATATGGACATTTCTCTGATGATAAATTCCCTTTACTAAAATAATAATAGCCCACTGCTTTACAAGTGAACTTATACCCATATCTCCACTTCCTGTGCAATATCCAATTAATTATGACAAAGACCTACATAATCATTTGGAAAAATAATATCTCACTTTTTTTTTTTTTTTTTCCATTAGTTCAGTCTTTTGCTGAAATAGGATAAATCAGTCTTATGCCCTGCAGACCTTTAGTAGGCTGATTGGTATTTTTCCTTTACGTTTCCAGTCCAGTCATGTTCTGTCCTTTTCTTCCTCAGGCTGAAGCACTGGAACAGGTTACCCAGAGAAGTTGTAGATGCCCCATCCCTGGAAATGTTCAAGGCTAGGTTGGATGGGGCTTTGGGCAACCTGATCTAGTGGGAGATGTCCCTGCCCATTGGCTGGGGTTTGGAACTAAATGATCTTAAAGGTCCCTTCCAAACCAAACCTTTCTATGAGTCTATGATCCTATTCTCTCTGTCTTTGCAAATCTGAAATGCTACCTAGAAGAACAGAGAAATTAATTATATATTTGCTCATTTGGAAAGGGGAGGGGGGAATACAGTGGTGGTCTCACTATGTTAGAAATAATGTAACAGGCATGAGAAGGGACATTCCAGTAATTGGGAAGAGTGACTGAAGATGTGATAGAAGTTCCAGGAAAAGAAAAATGGTGATTTGTTTCTTATTTTTTATTTTTTTAGGGATTAACCATCAAATGGTGTTAAAAAGAAAGATCACAAGCTTGTGTTCTTGTATTATGGGAAAGAAACTTGACAACTGTCAGTGTTGTAAAGAGAAAACTTAAAAATTATAAAGGAGACTAAACTAGGAACAGTTATCACATGGAACATGTTACCATGTAATGGTAACATGTAGGTTACATGTAGGAATATCCAATTCTATTCTTAAAGCTTAAAAAATTTACACCGGCAATCGTAAAAGGTAGTTTCTGTTCTATATGAGTTTGTAGTTTAAATAACCTCCAACTGATGGGAGACAGGAAGAAATCTTGTCTGTGGCTGTGTTATTTTGTAATTGCTTCTTAGGAATTTTTTTCACTTGTCTCTGAAGCAGCTGGAACTGGTCATGGTCAAAGAGAATCCATCTAGTCCAAAAAACTACTGGCAGCTCCTCTCTCCTTAGGCTTGCCAAAACATCATCATAACTCTTTAACCTTCAAAAACAAAGGAGACTAATTTTTTTTTTTTTTGTAACAGTAAGGGCTGTGAGGGTGGTTTTTTTTTCTTTAAAGCTCAACTTCGGTGAAATTGATGTTTGTTGATGTTGAGAGGTCTATACAGTCCTCTGTGTTTTGGGTAATCCCATATGACGATCTTGACATTTATGTGCAACTCCCAATAGCAACAATGATTTAATAGTAAGATAGAAGGTATAATGACACTATAAAAAATCTGTTCAGGATTGGGTAGTCACCCTATTTTACAAGCTCTTGAGGGTATATTTAAATGGTAATGTGCTTTTATTTGTTCCTTTGGTGACATATATCTGTTCTTTCCCTGTGATTAAGACTTTTTTGTTACCACATTTAAATCATTTGACCTCATTACCTAATCCCTATGTAAGCCATACTGGTACACTGTGTCTTTGTCTTTCCCTAATGGCCAGTCGACACACAGGGCATCAAGTCAAGTTTGCTATTTTTGGTAGAACTAATGGGACCAACATTTAGACTTACTTATCCAGTGTAGGTTCTCATCTTGTTCAATCCAGAATTTCTGGGCACTGTTCCTTACAGAAGTTTTGACCAGGAGGATGTGTTAAGTTTACTGTGTCATTTTTAAAACGGCTTTATAAGCATTCAGCTCATGATATGCGATAAGTAGATTTTCACTGTAACTTACTGTTTATGAGGTATTTATGTAGGCCTTCTGTATTTTGTATCAATAGCTCTATTGTGGTTTAACCCTGGTAGGCAGCTAAGTACCACACCTGCTATATTTGGTCTAGCACACCCCACATTGAGTCAAATGTGTCATCATCTTAAATCCTTCGTGCCTGGCCTGGTTTCAGCTGGCATAGAGTTAATTTTCTTCATAGAAGCTGCTGTGGTGCTGTGTTTTGGATTTAGGATGAGAATAATGTTGATACCACACTGATGGTTTAGTCGTTGCAGAGCAGTGCTTACACTAAGTCAAGGACTTTTCACTTTCTCATACTGCTCTGCCAATGCACAAGAAGCTAGGAGGGGACAGAACCAGAACATCTGACCCAAACTGGCTAAATGGATATTCCATACCATGTGACGTCATGCTGAGCAATTAATATGGGGTGGCTGGCCAGAGTGGACGGGAACTGCTGCTTAGGGAGGGGATGGGCATTGGTCAGCGGGTGGTAAGCAATTGCATTGTGCATCACTTACTTTGAACATTATATTATTATTATTATTATTATTTCCATTCATTTTCTGTCCTATTAAACTGTCTTTATCTCAACTCATGAGCTTTTACTTTTTTTTCCTCCAGATTATCTCCCCCATCCCACTAGCAGGGGGATGTGAGCAAATGGCTGTGGTACTTTGCTGCTTACTGGGGTAAACCACAACAGTCCTTTTGGTGTGCAACGTGGGGCACAAAGGGTTGAAATAACAACAGATCTAACCTGAGCATGTTAAAACAAAATTGTTATAAGCATTACACAAGATTAATATTTGCTAATCACAATGTTGATTTTTTTAATTCACAGGTCTGCTGTCTGTTTTACAAATTGTTTTGTATAGCATATTATTTCCTGTATGTATTCTGTGTCATGCTTTTTATCATTTTTGGGAACCGGTTTAAGGTTATTGTTTTGATGTATTGTGTAACATTGGCTTATGATATGATAAAATTGCTGGTCATGAGACTAATTTCTGGGCACTGTTCCTTACAGAAGTTTTGACCAGGAGGATGTGTATTTGTAGTCAGTATTGCCACCACCTCTGTACTTTGGGAACCATCTCTCGTAAACCATTAATAATTATACTCTTTGTCTTTTCTCCCTGGGGAGCCAATCTATGGGGGGAACAATGGGGGACACTTTTCTCCGCTTTGTCACTCTCCCTTTCTCCTTCACCTCCCTCTTTTCCTCCAAGCTAGTTACGATAGATCTTCAAAACTTTGAATGTCCTTGGGATGTTCAGACCAGCATGTTCTTATTGTTTTGTCTCTTGAATGAGTTTCAGGTTTTGTTTAACGTTAAACAACTACTTAGGAATGCCATCCAGAGATCTGTCCTGAGGCGGGATAATTGTGAGTGGCAGGGAGTGTGGAAGGACATGGACAGGCATCCAGAGCAGTGTGCACCTCCATTGCTTTGGAAATTCAACCCTGAACAACTGCAAAATCCTAAAAAACTGGTAGAATGCTTGAACAACATGTGTTGCCACCCTGGCAATGCCAAAGAGACACAAATCACTGCAACGTGCTGGGGCTTGGCCTATGTTTACCAAGCTGCATTTGACATGAGTATAACCCCTGTGACAGACTCTGCAGCCACTCGAAGCCCTAGGACAGGTCCCAAGGCTGATCCAGGGAAGCAGACTGTACCAGTGTCAGTTGCACCCGTAACCAAGATGAAAAAATGGTTAAGAAAGTCAGGTCGTTTAGAATGCAGGGTAATTCCTACTAAGATTAGGTATGGAGAAGGCAGGGCTGGGCCATCAGAGGAACAGGAAGACGAAGATAAAGATATTGTAAAAATATCAATAACTACCCAAAACCTATACCAGTGTGAGCTATGAGATATGCAAAACTATTTCGGTCATTGTCCAGGTTAGCACCTTGTCACCTGGCTGCTCCAGTGCTGGGACACTTGAGCCAATAGTCTGGAATTAGAAGGCAGGGAAGTCAGGTGGCTGGGTTCCCTTGCTAGGGATGCAGGCATTGACAAGGCAATTGGAAAAGAAGCACCAGGCTTCAGCCTCTGGAGGTGTCTCCTGTCAGGTGTGAAGGAAAGGTATCCCTTCAAGGAAGATCTTGTATGTCAACCAGGCAAGTGGACCACTATGGAGAGGGGAATCCAGTACCTAAGGGAATTAGCCATACGGGAGGTGATTTACAGGGACCTAGACAACAAAAAGATATCCACAGATCCAGATGAAGTCAAGTGTACACGACTCATGTGGCGGAAGTTTGTATGGAGTGCACCATCATCATATGCTAGTTCATTGGCAGTAATGACCTGGAAAGACCATGAGGAACCTGCTCTGATGCTGGGGTAACGAGGCCAATAGCCTGGAATTAGAGGGCAGGGAAGCCAGGCAGCTGGGGTCCCTCGCTAGGGAAGCGGGCATTGAGAAAATGATGGGAAAAGGGTCACAAGTCTTCACCCTCTGGAGGCAGCTCCTGTCATGCGTGAAGGAAAGGTATCCCTTCAATGAAGATGTTGCATGTCAAGTCGGCAAGTTGAACACCATGGGCAGAGGTATCCATTACCTAAAGGAATTAGCTGTGCTGGAGGTGATTTATGATGACCTAGACAATGACCAGAGATGCAAAGTTTCAGATGAAGTCAAGTGCACGTGATAAAGTTTGTACAGAGCTTACCATCATCGTATGCCAGCTCATTAGCAGTAATGACCTGGAGAAACTGAGAGGAATCCACGGTGGATGAATTGAATAAACAACTCCGACAGTATGAAGAAAGTCTCTCTTGTTCCCTACAGATCTGTGTCTCAGCTGTGGAAAAGCTTTCTCAAGAGGTCCACCAATTTAAAGCGAATGCTTTGGAGAAACTTTTGCAAGAGGTCCACCAACTTAAAGAGAATATATCTTCCTCCCAACCTGTACGAACCAATATCTCAGCTATCAGGGGTAAGTGTCCCTCTGCTCAAGAAAGGGGATATAGTGGGTACATACCATGTGCCACCCTGTGGTTTTACCTATGTGACCATGGAGAGGACATGAGGAAATGGGATGGAAAATCTACCTTAACCTTAGAGGTATGGGTACGTGACTTGCAAGGAAAAGCCATCACAAAAGGGGGGGTATTCTGGGAAAATTGCTGCTCCAGACTCCATCAGGCAGTCCCCCAGAGTAATTAATACTGTGACGAGGACTAGAGGGGTCCTGCCTCCTGCGAGGTGTAAGAAAGGGATAGCTGGATTTATTGGACTGTGTGGATTTGCCATCCTGGCACATCATACCCACAGAAGTATAAGGCTTTAGTAGACACCGGTGCACAGTGTACTATAATGCCATCAAGGGCCAGAACCCATTTGTATTTCATGAATGACAGGGAGATTTCAACAGTTAACTATTGGAAGCTGAAGTTAGCCTAACTGGGAATGAATGGCAAAAGCACCCCATTGTGACTGGCTCAGAGGCTCTATACATCTTTGGCATCTGGGGAAAGGGTATTTCAAAGATCCAAAGGGTACCAGTGGGCTTTTGGCATAGCTGCCTTGGAGATGGAGGACATTAAACAGGTGTCTACCTTGCCCAGTCTCTTGCAAGGACCCTTCTGCTGTGGGGTTGCTGAGGGTCGAAAAACAGCAGGTGCCAGTTGCTACCATGACAGTACACCGGTGACAATATTGCATCAACGGAGACTCCCTGATTCCCTATCCATAAGCTGATTCGTCAACTGGAGATCCAAGGAGTGATCAGCAAGACTCGCTCAACCTTTAATAGTCCCATATGACCAGTGCAAAAGTCTAATGGAGAGAGAAGGCTAACAGTAGACTATTGAGGCATGAATGAAGACATGCCACCACTGAGTGCTACAGTGACAGACATGCTAAAACTTCAATAAGAACTGGAAAATGCACCAAAGTGGTATGCCACAATTGATATCATTAATGCATTTTTCTCTAGCCCTTTGGCAGCAGAGTGCAAGCCACAGTTTGCTTTCACTTGGAGGAGCATCTAGTACACCTGGGATCAACTGCCCCAGGGGTGGAAGCACAGCCCTACCATTTGCCATGGACGGATCCAGATTGCACTGGAACAGGGGGAAGCTCCTGAACACCTGCAGTACATCGATGACATCATTGTGTGGGGTGACACAGCAGAGGAAGTTTTTGAGAAAGGGAAGGAAGTAGTCCAAATCCTTCTGAAGGCTGGTTTTGCCATAAAACAAAATAAAGCCAAAGGACCTGCACAAGAGATCCAGTTTTTAGGAAGAAAACGACAAGATGGATGTCATCAGATCCCAGTGGATGTAATAAACAAAATAACAGCTATGTCTCCACCAACTAGCAAAAAAAAAGGAAACACGAGCTTTCTTAGGCATTGTGGGATTTTGGAGAATGCATTTTCCAAATTACAGTCTGACTGTAATCCCGCTCTATCAAGTAACCCGTAAGAAGAAAGATTTCAAATGGGGCCTTGAGCAATGACAAGCCTTTGAACAAATGTGATGTTTTTATCCTGCTGGGCAGCTAAACTCCATCACAACCATTCTGTCAATCCCCCTCATCAAAGGAAAAGGGGGATAAAATATGATGGAAAGTGCTCAAGGGCTGACATAAAGATGGTGAGATCAGTCACCAATTATCGTCACGGGCAAAACAGACTCAGCATAGAGAGATTAAAATAATTTATTGTCTATTACTAGCAGACTAGAACAGTGAGAAACTAAAAGCCAATTAAAAACACCTTTCCCCCCATCCACACTCTTCTACGTCCTCCTACTGAGTAGCTCAAGGGAATGGTGAATGGAGGTTGCAGTCAATGCTTCATCTCTGCCGCTCCTTCATGGTCACGCTCTTCCCCTGCTCCAATTTGGGGTCCCTCCCACGGGATGCTGTCCTTCCTGAACTGATCACATGTGGGCTTCCCATAGGCAGCAGCTCTTCAAGAACTGCTCCAACATGGGTCCCGCATGGGTGGCAGCTCCTGCCAGACCACCTGTTCCTGGGTGGGCTACAGGTCAGGTCCAGAGTCTGATCTGGCAGGGGCTCTCTATGGGCTGCAGCCTCCTTCAGGCCAGATCCATCTGCTCCATTGTGGGCTCCTCCACAGGCTGCAGCATGGTTATCTGCTCTGTCGTGGTACACCATGGGCTGCAGTGGGACAACCTGCTCCACTAAGGTCCTCACCACAGACCACAGGGGAACTTCAGCTCCGGTGCCTGGAGCACCTCCTCCCTCTCCTTCTTCACTGATCTTGGTGTCTGCAGGGCTGTTTCTCACTCCTCTCTCTCCCAGCTGCTGTTGTGCAGCATTTTTTTCCCTTTCTTAAATATGCTCTTCCAGAGGTGCAAACAACATCATTTATTGCACAGTTCTAGCCAGCGGCAGATCCCTTTTGGAGCCAGCTGGAACCGGTACTTTTCTATCATGGGTTAGCTTCTGGACTCTTCTCACAGAGGCCACCCCTGCAGCCCTCCTGCTACCAAAACCTTGTAACCTAAAACCAATACAAATGGACATCGTTAGATCCCAATGGATGTGATCAACAAAATAATGGCTATGTCTCCAGCAAATTGCAAAAAGGTAAACCAGCTTTCTTAGGCATCTTAGGTTAAAGGTTAAGGTTAAACAACTATTTAAGAATACTACCCAGGGATCTGCCTCGAGGCAGGATAGCAATGAGTGGCAGCGTGTGCTAGAGGATATGGGTAAGTATCTAGGACAGTGGGCATGTCCAGTATTTTAAAACATCACCTGTTAACAAGTGCTGAATCCTGAAAAATGAGTAAAATGTTTGGAGAAAGTATGCTGTCACACTCTAGAATGCAATTCCAGAGAGACACAAATCACTGCAACATGCTGGGGCCTGACCCATGCCTACTGAGCCTTGTTCTACACTGTTCATCAACCTCAAGGGGAAGAGCAGGTCTCTGGATCTGACAAGAAAGCGACAGGCCCTGTGTCAATGGATGCAAAAGTCAGCTTGTTTAGTAAGGGAGGAAACTCCGACTGAGAAGGGGAAGGAGGAAGAAGATGAAAAGGCAGGTTATTCTGAAGCAGGGCCATCACAGGAACAAGAGGAATAAGAGGAATATATCATAAACACTGCAGTTGCCACCTGATCCTTATATCCCAGAATGAGCTGCAAGATATGTGAAAATATTTCAGAAGTAGTGGGGTCAATTTCAGCTGAAAACGGGGCCAGTAATCTCAAATCAGGGATTCCAAGCAGCTGGGATCCCTCTCTAGGGTAGGGGGCATTAAGAAAATGATGGGAAAAGAGGCATGAGCCCTCAGCCTCTAGAGGTGACTCTTGTCATGTGTGAAGGAAAGGTATCCCTTCAATGAAGACGTTATATGTCAGCCAGGCAAATGGACCACTGTGGAGAGGGGAGTCCAGTACCTGAGGGAATTAGCTGTGCTGGAGGTGATTTAAGATGACCTAGACAATGTAAGAATTAAAGTTGTGTTTTTGCAGTGGAAAATTCCACTAACCTTGCATATTTAAAAGTGATTACGCAGGCATAACAGTGGGGGGGAATGTTAAGTGGATAAGGGAACAGTGAAAGGTCCTACAGTCCCAATATAAGGAGGATGGCTGAAGGGATGAAAGACACGGACTCCTGATGGCTCTTGAACAGCATCTTCAATGAATCCAGAACATTTCTCAAGTCTTGCCAGGAGAGCTGGGCAATCACCAACTGCATGAAGTTTAACAAGAGCAAGTACCGGGTCCTGTACCTGCACTAGGTCCTGCCAGGATGGGGGAAACCTGGCTATATGTACAGACTGGGCGACGAGATGCTGGAGAGCAGCCCTGCAGAGAGGGATCTGGGGGTTGTGGTTGACAGCAAGCTGAATATGAGACAGCAGTGTGCCCTGGCAGCCAGGAGGGCCAACCGTATCCTGGGATGCATCAAGCACAGCATTGCTAGTCGGTCGAGGGAAGTGATCGTCCCGCTCTACTCTGCGCTGGTGCAGCCTCACCTCGAGTACTGTGTGCAGTTCTGGGCACCACAGTACAAAAAGGATGTGAAACTATTGTAGAGTGTCCAGAGAAGGGCTACAAAGATGGTGAAGGGTCTAGAGGGGAAGACATACAAGGAGCAGCTGAGGTCACTTGGCCTGTTCAGCCTGGAAAAGAGGAAGCTGAGGGGAGACCTCATCGTGGTCTACAGCTTCCTCGCAAGGGGGAGTGGAGGGGCAGGTGCAGATCTTTTCTCTTTAGTAACCAGTGATAGAACCCGAGGGAATGGTGTCAAGTTGCGACAGGGGAGGTTAAGGCTGGATTTCAGGAAGAGGTTCTTAACTGAGAGGGTTGTCGCACACTGGAACAGGCCTCTCAGGGACGTAGTCACGGCACCAAGCCTCTCGGAGTTTAAGAAGTATTTGGACTGTGCTCTTAGTCATATGGTCTGAATTTTTGGGTAGACCTGTGTGGTGCCAGGAGTTGGACTTGATGATCCTTATGGGTCCCTTCCAAATCAGGATATTCTATGATTCTATGAAAATAACTGTTGGATTTGCAACTAGATGCCTAGGAGTACTAAAAAGGCCTTGTCTCTGCGATTCTGTTACCAGTAGCAACCGTCTCTGGATTCTCTAGATCTCTAAAAGTGACGGATTATGCGCAGCCCTAGAAGAGAATAGATTTTGAAGTTGAGCTTCCTACACATAATCCTGGTTACAGTATAACTTGTTATCAAAGGTGTCTATTAAAGAATACTGATGGAAATTCAGAGGACAATAATACTGAACCTGGGTGTGGAAATGTTACCCGTGACATGGAAATTATTCATATTTTTCCGAATGTGGTAATTACAGGAGTGCTAATATATATAATGCACACCAAAAACCGCGCGGGAATCATTTGGTAACTGGATGACCAGTCCCGAACTGCAAAGGGTGGTATTGGCTATGTGGTAATAGGGCCAGGAAAGTGTTGTCCCTAGGATGGAAGGGAGCTTGCACCCTGGGGGCAATAATTCCGAACATAACCATTATTGAGGATATTCAAAGCCAAAGCACAGGCCTCCTTGAGACCCACCTACCCAGAATCAAGAGGACTTCCTCTAGTGGAGAGAGGAATAGTGTTTCACAGTTTTGGGAGGTGGTTTATCCCTTGGTTAGGGGTGAATGAATTAGAAAAAGACATTGTGAATATCTCATCTGTAGTCAAAGAATTAGAAAATAGCACTCTAAATGTGATCCAGGCACTGCAAGAGGGGGTAACAAGTCTGTCAAAGATGGTATTCCAGAATCTACTGGTACTGGATTTATTACTGACCTTGCAAGGAGGGGTTCGCACTATAATTAATGCTAGTTGCTGTATGTATGTAGACCAAACAAGGCGAACTGAGACTGATCTCAAAAATATTTGGGAGAAAACCAAGATCTTGCATGAGGTGGCCCAAGACAACACTTTGTGGGGATTTAGAGACATTTGGGAAAAATTGACCTTGTGGTTGCCTGGATGGGATTGTCTCAAGCAACTATTTGTTAGTATTCTAGTAATAATAGTACTGTGTATTTTGATCTGCTTGCTTATTCCTTGTATTATACCTTGTATGACGTATCAAAAATATATGTTCTTGGCAGAGACTGTCATCTCCCATGACATCTGAAG
>MU011918.1:26913-61234 GCA_011074415.1 Stictonetta naevosa
ACACCAGGGCACCCACCTCATTCATTAGTGGGCCTACATTGCCTCTAGCGTTAGTTTTATCTGCAATGTATTTGAAGAAGCCCTTTCTGTTGTCCCTGACCCCTCTTGCAAGGTTTAATTCTAGGGAGGCCTTAGCTTTCCTAGTTGCCTCCCTACATCCTCTGACAACAACCTTATATTCCTCCCAAGTGGCCAGCCCCTCCTTCCATGATCTGTAGACTCTCCTCTTCCACTTGACTTTGTCCAGCAATTCCCCGTTTAACCATGCAGGTCTCCTGGCTCTCTTTCCTGACTTCCTACCTGTTGAGATGCTCTGTTCTTGAGCTCAGAAGAAGCAGTCCTTGAACAATAACCAGCTATCTTGGACCCCTTTTCCTTCAAGGACCTTGTCCCATGGGATTTCCCCTAGCAATTGCTTGAAAAAGCCAAAGTTGGCCCTACTGAAGTCTAGGGTTGCAATTCTGCTGGGTACTCTGTTCCTGCCACATGAGATCCTGAACTCCACCATCTCATGGTTGCTGCAACCAAGGCTGCCCTCAGCCTTCACCACTTCAACCAGCCCCTCCTTGTTAGTGAGGACAAGATCCAGCAGTGCTCCTCTCCTAGTTGGCACATTGACCATTTGCATCAGGAAGTTATCATCAATGCACTGGAGGAACCTCCTGGACTGTGGATGGCTGGCTGAGTAGGCCTTCCAGCAAATGTCAGGGTAGTTAAAATCCCCCACAATATCCAGGGCCTGTGTTCTCGAGGCTGCTATCAGCTGCCTGTAGAAGGCCTCGTCAACTTCCTCATCCTGATCTGGTGGCCTGTAATAGACACCCACAACAGCATCCTCCATGCCAGCCTGCCCCTTAATTCTCACCCACAGACTCTTAACTCGCTCCTCATCCGGCCCTGGACAGTATTCAATACAATGTAGTTGCTCTTTCACATAAAGAGCAACTCCGCCACCTTGCCTTGCTGGCCTGTCTTTCCTGAGCAGGACATACCCATCCATGACCACATTCCAGTCATGTGAGCTGTCCCACCATGTCTCTGTAATTGCCACTAGATCATAGTCTCCGAACACGGATTTCTAACTCCTCCTGCTTATTCCCCATGCTACATGCATTGGTGTACAGGCACTTCAGGGAGCAAGCTGAGCACGCCCATTTCACCCTAGGGGGGTGGGAGGCCTCCCGGTCTTCATCACTGCTAGGGCACTGCCCCACCGGTGCAAGCCCAGCTACAACCCCCTCCCCCTTTGGATCTAGTTTAAAGTTTTCCAAACGAGCCCTGCTAATTCCTGTCCCAGAACCCTTTTGTCCCTGTGAGATAAACCTTTCTCGCATACTACTGTCAGGCCTGGTGTCTTATAAAACCAGCCATTATCAAAGAACCCAAAGCCCTGCCTGTAGCAACAGTCACATAGCCAATCATTTATGGACCAGATCCTTCTATTCTGTCCCACATCATCACCCCAGAATGGAAGGAGGGAAGAGAAAATGACTTGTGCTCGACTCTTTCACCAACTGTCCCAAGGCCTTGAAGTCTTTCTTCATTCCCCTCAGACTACAGGATGCAGCTTCCTCCCCACATATCTGGAAGATCAGTAGTGGGTAGTAGTCTGTGGAGCGCACCAGGTCGGGGAGTGTCCTGGTGATATCCCTGATCCGGGCTCTAGGTAGACTACAGACTTCCCTTTGATGAGGGTCAACTCTGCATATTGGGCCCTCTGTTCCTCTCAGAAGGGAATCTCCTACTGCAATTACCCTTCTTTCTTTCTTTCTTTTCGGAAGCAGTCTTGAGGCGTGGTGTCAGCTGCCTCTTCTGATGTGACCTCGTGACAGGCCTTCCACCACATCCTCACCTACCTCTCCTTCAAGATCCAGGGCCTCAAACCTATTACAGAGGGGCACCTGGGGAAGCGAGGTAGGTAGGGAGGGGGGTTGCCTGCGACGCTGAACTGGGACTCGCTTCTAACCCTCCTCATCTTTTCGGTCCCCTCCCTCTGCCTGATAGTGACAGGGCAGGGATTCCACCATCCTCTGGGAGGCATCCCCCCAGTGCCCTTCCCTCTGGCACACCAGGGAGTTACTCCACCAGTCAATCTTCTGCTCACACGCCCTGCTGCTCCTCAGTCTCTCCACCTATTCCTTGAGCTCAGCTACCATGGCGAGCAGACATTCCACCTGAGAACAGGCAGTCTCCCTGTTGCCCTCCCCTGGCAGCAGCAGGCTCAAGCACTCCCTGCAGCCAGAGGCCTAAACAGCTACGTCTCTGGTCAGGCCCTCTGTCTGGGTCACCAGTCTTTTTGGAGTGAGCTCTCTGCCTAATGGACACAACGGTAGGTTTGCAATCTCGCAGACTGCCAATACTTGGTGCAGAGCTCCCCCGCCCTGCCACACCAGCTGCACACCAGTGAACATGTGCTCTTGGCCCGTCCCTGCTTGCCCCTCCCAGCTCGCACTGGGCAGCGACAAGTCGCTGTCTTCCTGGAGGCTTTTTCTAGGCAGAGGGCGGGGGCGCAGTCGCCGTTGCCGTGGCAATGCCCACTCGCGAGAGCTGGCGGAGGCTAACTTGGTTGCACTGCTGTCCCGGGCCACCCCTGGCAAAGCGGCCGAACTCAACTACTGAAGAAATTGCTGAGAGAAGCCTGAAGGCTATCAAAAGGGACTTCAGGGCATTGTGGCGGATAGTGGATGGAGTAGGAGTGCAGGTGGTGGTTTTCTCTGTCCCTTCAGTGGCGGGGAGGGATGCTGAGTGGACCTGGAAAGTCCAGCTGATAAATACATGGCTGAGAGGCTGGTGCCATTGCAAGGTTTTTCATTTTTTTTTTGATTACGGGGAGGTTTACAAGGCACCTGGCCTCATGGCTGCAGATGGGTCCTACCTGTCTCAAAGGGGGAAAGGGATCCCAGCCCAGGAGCTGTTAAGGCTTGTTGATAGGGCTTTAAACTAGGTATGAAGGGGGACAGGGAGGAAATGAGGCTCGATAGATATGAGCCTGGGGGAGCGATGCTGGGGCTGGGGGTGAGGGCAGTGGCGCAACTGAAGTGCATCTACACCAATGCACGCAGCATAGGCAACAAATAGGAGGAGCTGGAAGCCATTGTACAGCAGGCCAGCTATGACTTTGTTGCCATCACTGAAAAGTGGTGGGACCACTCCCACTGGAATGCTGCAATGGATGGCTATAAGCTCTTCAGAAGGGACGGGCAACAAAGGAGGGGCAGAGGCCTGTCTCTCTATGTTAGAGAGTGTTTCGATGTTGTTGAGCTCGGGGCTGGGAATGATAAGGTAAAGTCCCTGTGAATAAAGATCAGGGGGATGGCCACCAAGGCAGACATCCTGGTGGGGGTCTGTCATAGAACGCCAAACCAGGATGAAGAGACGGATGAGGCATTCTATAAGTAGCTGGCAGAAATTGCGCAATACCAGCGCTTGTTATCATGGGGGACTTCAACTTCTCAGACATATGCTGAAAATACAGTACAGACCTGAGGAAGCAGTCTAGGAGGTCCCCGGAGTGTGTGGAAGCTAGCTTCCTGACTCAGCTGGTTAGTGAGCCTACCAGGGGGATGCCCCAATAGACCTGTTGTTCACGAACAGAGAAGGACAGGTAGGAGATGTGGTGGTTGGGAGCTGTCTTGGGCAGAATGTCCATGAAATGGTAGAATTCTCTATTCTTGGTGAAGTCAGGAGGGGGGGTCAGTAAAACTGCTACCTTGGACTTCTGGAGGGCAGACTTTGAACTGTTCAGGATGCTGGTAGGGAGGGTGTAGTGGGTTTAAGTGGCAAGGTTTTGGTAGCAGGGGGCCATAGGGGTGGATTCTGTGAGAAGAACCTAGAAGCTGCTCCATGTTAGGTAAGGGCCGTGCTGCTGGCCAGAGCTGGGCCAATAAGTGATGTTGTTTGAGCCTCTGTGAGAACATATTTAAGAAAGGTGTTGTGCTTTAACCCGGCCGGCAGCTAAACAGCACACAGCCGTTCGCTCACCCTCCCCCCTTCCTCTCTGGGATGGGGGAGAGAAACGAGAAAAACTGAAGCCTGATAGAGACAGTTTATTAGGACAAAAAATAAAATAATAATAATAATAATAATATGTACAAAACAAGTGATGCACAATGCAATTGCTCACCATCCGCTGACCGATGCCCAGCCTATCCCCGAGCAGCCGGCCCCCCACCCCGGCTAGCCACCCCTATATATTGTTTAGCATGACGTCAGATGGTACAGAATACCCCTTTGGCCAGTTTGGGTCAGCTGTCCTGGGTCTGTCCCCTCCCAGCTCCTGCTGCACCCCCAGCCTGCCTGCTGGCAGGACAGAGCGAGAAGCTGAAAAGTCCTTGGCTTAGTGTAAGCACTGCTCCGCAAGAATTAAAACATCAGTGTGTTATCAACATTATTCTCATCCTAAATCCAAAACATATCACCCTACCAGGTACTAGGAGGAAAATTAACTCTATCCTAACTAAAACCAGGACAAAAGGGAAAAAAAAAACCTGCTGGGGAACAGCAGCTGTGAGAGAGAGAGGAGTGAGAAGCAGCCTTGCAGGTGCCAAGGTCAGTGAAGAAGGAGGGGGAGAGGTGCTCCAGGTGCCGGAGCAGAAGTCCCCTGCACCTGTGGTGAGGACCATGGTGAAGCAGGCTGTCCCCCTGCAGCCCATTAAGTACCACAGTGGAGCAGGGTTCCATGCTGCAGCCCGTGGAGGAGACCACGGTGGAGCAGGTGGACCTGCACTGATGGAGGCTGTGGCCTGTGGAAGACCCTTGCCGGAGCAAATTCTGGGCTGGACCTGTAGCCCATGGAGAGGAGACCACGCAGGAGCAGGTGACCTGGCAGGAGCTGCTGCCCATGGGGGACCCAGGTTGGAGCAGTTTGCTCCTGACTGATTGAACCCCGTGTACAGACCCATATCTGGAGCAGTTCTTGAAGAGCTGCTGCCTGTGGGAAGCCCACGCTGGATCAGATCGGGAATGACTGCATCGCGTGGGAGGGACCCTGTGTTGGAGCAAGGGAAGAGAGTGACCGAGAAGGAGCAGCGGAGGCGAAGTGCTATAGACTGACTACAACTGCTCCCCTGTTCCCCTGCGCCGCTCGGGGGGAGGAAGTGGAAGAGGGTGGATGAGGGGAAGGTGTTTTTGGTTTCTTTCATTTTTTCCTCACTTCTCTAGCTTGTTAGTAATAGGCAGTACATCTTGCTATCTCCCTACTCTGAGTCTGTTTTGCCCGTTACGATAATTGTTGAGCGATCTCCCAGTCCTTATCTCAACCCTTGAGCCCTTTGTGTCATATTTTCTCCCCGTTCCTCAAAGAGGAAGGGGGAGTGAGAGAGCGGCCGTGGTGGAACTCGGCTGCCACCCCGACTAAAACCACCATAGGAAGATAGCTTCCTGACTCAGCTGGTTAGTGAGCCTAATAGAGGGATGCCCCACTACACCTGCTGTTCACAGAGAAGGACTGGTGGAAGATGTGCTACCTTGGACTTCTGGAGAGCAGACTTTGAACTGTTCAGGATGCTCATAGGGAGGTTCACTTGGGAGTCAGTCCTGAAGGGCAGAGGGGTCCAGGAAGCTTGGAGGATCCTCAAGAAGGAAGTCTTAAAGGTGCAGGATCAGGCTGTCCCTGTGTGCCCTAAGATGAGTCGGCGGGGAAGAAGACTGGTGTGGCTGAACAGGGAACTTTTGCTGAGTGTCCGGGAGAAAAAGAGAGTTTATTTCTGATGGAAGAAGGGGCAGGCAATTTGGGGAGAGTACAAGGAAGTTGCCAGAATATGCAGAAAAAATAAATTGGGAAGGCTAAAGCCCAGCATGAGCTCAACCTTGCCAATATGGTAAAAGATAGCAAAAAATACTTTTATAACTATATTAACGGTAAGAGGAGGGCCAAGGAGAATCTCCATCCTTTACTGGACACAGAGGTGAACATGACTACTGAGGATAAGGAAAAGGCTGAGGTTCTTAATACCTTCTTTACCTCTGTCTTTACTAGTCAGACCACTTATCCGCGGGGTACTCAGCCTCCAAACCTGGAAGTCTGGGACAGGGAGCAGAAGAAAACTCCCCACATTTCAGGTGGAAACAGTTAGAGACCTGCTATTCCGCCTGGACTGTCACAAGTCCGTGGGGCCAGATGGATGTGATCAATATCTTGTGGATGACTTTCAATAATCGGTTGACATTGGTAATGCTATGCAAAGCCTCTTGTACCGTGTTTACCCTAATCACTTCCAGGATACTAGTTTGGGACACAAGAGACTAGAAGTACATCAGCATCTGTCCTCCATCGTTTGCTAGCACTTCTAGTTGAGGCACTCTAAGTTCCTAGAGTGTTTCAATTACGTTTGTATTTTTTCCCCCGTTTTAGTGCAAAATCAAGCAAGATGAGCTAAAATCACTCCTGAAATTGATGTTGGTATCATGGCTGATTGCTCCATCACCTAAAATTCTTTTACTTAGTTATCCTGGTTTTGTCATTGGGGTACTGGAATGGTCTTTTTTTTGTTGCTGTTGTTCCTTTTTTTTTTTTTTTTTTTGGGGGGGGGGGAGTGGAAGCAACTCCTGGGAGGATCTATCATTTTGCCATCAAGTTAGATTGTGCCGTGCTCTTACTGAAGCTACACCAACAGCACAACCCATGAACAGCCTTCTCATTCTCAAACAGCAGGCAGTACCAGGTTGTAGTGGAAAAACTCAAGTCCTGGTGATTACCTCTATGACCACATCAGGGACATAACTCATGGGGATACTTGAGCAATGGAACGGGTTGCCCAGAGATGTGAAGTCTCCCTCCTTGGAGCTATTCAAAAGCTGTCTGGACGTGGTCCTGGGCAACTTGCTCTATGTGGCACTGCTTGAGCAGGGGAGTTGGACCAGATGAACTCCAGGGGTCCCTTCCAACCTCAACCGTTCTGTAATTCTGTGAACTGGTACGGGTTGGTTCATGTCCACAACACCCCAGGACAGTACCTTTCACGGCACATTGCCCACACCTACAGCACTTAGTGTTCAGCCCAGGTCCCTCAGCTGTGCCTACATTAGCAAGTAGCATATGACAACAGGAGCAGGCCTGCAGAGTAAAGTAGGTGGTGCTGAGGATCCAACATGGAACTGAACTTGGCAAAGGATGCAAAGAATAACAAGAAGGGATTCTGTAGGTACATTGGCCAGAAAAGAGAGGCCAAGGAGAGAGTGCCTTCTCTAATAAATGAGAAGGGAGAATTAGTGGTAAAAGCATGGAGAAGGCTGAGGTACGCAACAACTTGTTTGCCTCAGGCTTCCCACATCTCTCAAGTCCCTGAACCTCTAGGCAAGGGCTGGGGGAGCAAAGTCCCTCCCACCGTAAGCAAAGAGCAGGTTTGAGACCACCTGATGAAACTAAACAGGTACAATGATGACATGTACCCCAGGGTCCTGAGGGAACTGGCTGATGGAGTTGCCAAGCCACGCTCCATCATATTTGAAAAGTCCTGGCAGTCAGGTGAAGTCCCTGGTGACTGGAAAAAGGGAAACATCACTCCCATTTTTAAAAAGGGTAGAAAGGAAGACCCAGGGAACTACAGACTGGTGAGCCTCACCTCTGTGCCTGGGAAGAGGAACAGACCCTCCTGGAAGCAATGTCAAGGCACATGCAAGACAAGGAAGTGATCTGAGACAGGCAGCACGGCTTCACCAAGGGCAAATCGTGGTTGACCAATCTGGTGGCCTTCCACAATGGAGTGACTGCATCAGTTGACAAAGGAAGACCGACTGATGTCATCTACCTGGACTTCTGTAGGTCCTTTGACACGGTCCCACATGACATCCTGATCTCCAAATTGGAGAGATATGGACTTGATGGGTGGACTATTAGGTGGATAAGGAATTGGCCGGATGGCCATAGCCAGAGAGTTCCAGTCAACGGCTCTATGCCTGTGTGGAGGCTGGTGATGAGTGGTGTCCCTCAGAGGTCTGTCTTGGGAGCGGTGCTGTTTAATATCTTTATCAATGACAGTGGGATCAAGTGCACCCTCAGCAAGTTTGCAGATGACACCAAGCTGAGTGGTGCAGTTGATACAACAGAAGGAAGGGATGCCATCCAAAGGGACCTGGACAAGCTAGAGAAGTGGGCCCACGTTAACCTAATGAGGTTCAACAAGTCCAAGTGCAAGGTCCTGCACCTGGGTTGAGGCAATCCCAGATATGAGTACAGGCTGGGAGAAGAACTCATTGAGAGCAGCCTTGCAGAGAAAGACTTGGGAGTTTTGGTGGATGAAAAGCTTGACATGAGCCAGCAGTGCATGATTGCAGCACAGAAGGCCAACTGTATCCTGGGCTGCATCAAAAGAGGATTGGCCAACAGGTCGAGGGAGGTGATTGTCCCCCTCTACTCTGCCCTTGTGAGGCCCCACATGGAATACTGCATCCAGTATGGGGCCCCCAGCACAAGAAGGATGTGGATCTGTTAGAGCGAGTCTAGAGGAGGGCCACAAAGATGATCAAGGGGCTGGAACGCCTCTCCTATGATGACAGGCTGGGAGAGCTGGGGTTGTTAAGCCTGGAAAAGAGAAGGCTCCGGGGTGTAGCCTTTCAGTACTTAAAGGGGGCTTATAAAAAAAGTGGAAAGCGACTTTTTACACAGGCAGAGAGTGATAGGACAAGGGGGAATGTTTTTAAACTAAAAGAGGGGAGATTTAGATTAGATGTTAGGAGGAAATTCTTCACTGTAAGGGTAGTGAGGCACTGGAACAGGCTGCCCAGAGAAGTTGTGGCTGCCCCATCCCTGGAAGTGTTCAAGGCCAGGTTGGATGGAGCCCTGAACAACCTGATCTAGTGGGTGGTATCCCTGCCCATGGCAGGGGGGGTGGAAGTAGATGATTTTTAAGGTCCCTTCCACCCCAAGCCATTCTATGATTCATTCAGTGATTCACACTGCAGGTTTTGGAGGGGACTGGGGGGAAATATTACCACAGACCAAACATCACGTGTTGGAGTGCATCAGGTACATTTAGCTGGAAGGTGCACTCCAGAAATTTCATCCAAAGACCAGAAGGTACATGTCCAAAGTTCATTCTTGATCTGAACTGAAATTCTTGTATAGGTACATCCCTGTGGTCAAAGCAGCATACCTAGAGACCTCAGACTTACTTTTTTTTTTTTTTTTTAATGGTAATACACTTTGACCTATACAAAAACAGTGAGAAAACTGCATTGTATCCTCCCACTCCAAACTCTACAATTTCAGTAAAAGTCCTATACAGAATGAAAAATAAAAGTTTCCCTTTAGTTTTCATAAAGTAATCTTATTCATTTTGACCTACATTCACAAGGCAATCTCCATTCCAAACCGTAAAAAAAGCTCAAACCAAAACAGCAAAAAACCACCCATTTTAAATATTCACACAAGTTTTTCCAACACCCACTGGTCACCCTCACGGCCTATTTGAGCCACCTGCAGTTCTCAGATTAGAGAAAGGTTAAGTAATTAGAGTTAATTAAGTAATCAGAGAAATTTCATCCAAGAGAACCAGATGTTAACGTATGACATTATAGTATTTTCTCTCCTGTATCACATTTTTATTTTACTACTGTTCCGTAAGTGAATAGAATAGTTCAGCTGGAAGGGACTTTCAAAGACTGAGTCCAACTGCCTGACCACTTCAGGACTAACCAAAAGTTAAAGCTTATTAATGAGGGCATTACCCAAATGCCTCTTGAGCACTGCCAGGCATGGGGCATCAACCACCTCTCTAGGAAGCCTGTTCCAGTGTTTGACCACCCTCACAGAAAATGTCCAGTCTGAACCTCCTCTGGCACAGCTTTATGCCATTCTCATGCATCCTGTCATCAGTTACCAGGGAGAAGAGACCAACACCTCCCTCTCTACATCCCCTCCATAGGAAGTTGTAGAGAGCAATGAGGTCACCTCTTAGCCTTCTTTTCTGCAGACTAGACAACCTAAGTGTCCTCAGCCTCTCCTCATAAGGCATGCCTTCCATACCTTTTACCATATTTGTTGCCCTCCTCTGGATGCTTTCAAGTACCTTTTTGTATTGTGGGGCCCAGAACTGTACACAATATTCAAGGTGAGGATGCACCAATGCTAAATATAGTGGTGAGAGAGCAGTTGTGGTGGAGTTCAGTTGCCTAGCAAGGTAAAACCACCACAAGTGGGAGAATTACCTCTTGACCATCTGGCTATGTTGTGTTTAATGCATCCCAAAAGGCAGTTAGCCCTCTTGGCTGCCAGGGCACACTGCTGACTCATGTTGAGCCTGTTGTCAATCAGCACCCCCCTGATCCCTTTCTGCTGAGCTGCTCTCTAGCCACTTGTCTCCCAGTCTGTACCTATGTCTGGCATTACTCTGTCCCAGGTGCACAACCTGGCATTTTCCTTTGTTGAACTTGATGCCACTGCTGATTGCCCAATGTTTCAATGTATATAGATCCCTCTGCAAGGCCTCTCATCCCTCCAGGGAGTCAACAACACCTCCCAGTTTAGTGTAATCGGCAAACTTGCTGAGGATGCACTCCACTCCTGCATCCAGATCATTGATAAAAAAACATTGAACAGGACTGGACCAAGAACTGAGCCCTGTGGAGTACCACTGGTGACTGTTGGCCAGCTAGATGTAGCCCCATTCACTACAACCCTTTGAGCTCTACAGTTGAGCCAGTTCATCACCCAGCATAGCGTGAACCTGTTTCACAGGTTCAAAGTTGGACAATTTGTCCAGAAGTAATCTGTGAGGGACAGTATCAAAGGCCTTACTAAAATCCAGAAAGACTACGTCCGCTGCTTTCCCTTCATCCACCACATGGGTGATCTTATCATAAAAGGAGGTTAGACTAACAGTCTATGGTTTCCTGGGTCTTCTCTCATGCCCTTTTTGTAGATGGGTACAATGTTGGCTAGCTTCCAGGCAGAAAGGACCTTACCAGACTCCCACGACCTTTGGTAAATTTTTTTTGAGGGGTCCAGCTATAATGCCTGCTAATTCCCTCAGCACTCTAGAGTGAATCCGGTCAAGCTCCATGGACTTATGAGTGTTGATCTGATAAGGCTGTTCCCTTACAATTTTGGTGACCACAGATGGAAAGTCACTGCTTGCCTAGCCATGGTCCTCCAACTTTGAGGTCCAGGCAGCTCAAGATCTGTAGTTACTATTAAAAATTGAGGCAAAAAAGGCATTAAATGCCTCTGCCTTTTCCTCCTCCTTACTTGTTAGATGACCATCTGCTCCAAGTATCAGTCCAATGTTTTCATTTGACCTCCTCTTACTGTTGTCACACTTGAAAAAGCCTTTGTTGTGGTCTGACACCACTCTGGCCATTGTCAACTCAAGTTGGGCTTTGGATTTTCTTGTTTCCTCCCTGCAGATGTGAACTGCAGCTCTGTACTCTCCCTGTGAAGCCAGACCTTGCTTCCAGGTTATATATTTTCTTTTTCTGCACTAGTTCCAGGAGGAGTTCCCCGTTCAGCCAGGCCAGCCTTCTGCCCTGCTTGCTTGACTTGTCAAACAGTGGGATTGCCTGCTACTGGGATTTTAAAAGGCGGTTCTTGAAAAGGAACCAGCTCTCATGGACCCCAAATCCCTCTAGAGGCGATTCCCAGGAGACACTGCTAAGTGGCTCCCTGAGAAGCTTAAAGTTTGCCCTCTTAAAATCTAAGGTGGCAAATCTGCTGACTTTTTTCTTCTTATGCAAAAAAAATTTGAACTCAACTAAGGTTTTCATTCAGTTGCTGGTAATGTGTATTGGGTTTATATGACAAGGGCTTGGTAGCGGGGAAGGGGCTGCAGGGGTGGCCTCTGTGAGAAGAGTCCAGAAGCTGCCCCATGTTAGATAAGAGCCAGTTCCAGCCAGCTCCAAAAGGGACCTGCCACTGGCCAGAGCTGAGACAATGAGCAATGCTGGTTGCGCCTCTGTGAGAGCATATTTAAGAAAGGGAAAAACTGCTGTGCAACAGCAGCTGGGAGAGGGAGGAGTGAGAAACAGCCCTGCAGACACCAAGGTCAGTGCAGAAGGAGGGCAGGAGGTGCTCCGGGTGCTGGAGCAGAAGTTCCCATGTGGCCCGTGGAGAGGACCATGGTGAAGCAGGCTGTCCCCCTGCAGCCCATGGAGTACCACGGTGGAGCAGGGTTCCACACTGTAGCCCGTGGAGGAGCTCACGGTGGAGCAGGTGGATCTGACCTGAAGGAGGCTGCGGCCTGTGGAGGAACCCTGCCGGAACAGATTCTGGGCCAGACCTGTAGTCCGTGGAGAGGAGCCCACGCAGGAGCAGGTGACCTGGCAGGAGCTGCCGCTCGTGGGGAACCCATGCTGGAGCAGTTTGCTCCTGAAGGATGGACCCCATGGTACAGACCCATATTGGAACAGTTCTTGAAGAGCTGCTTCCTGTGGGAAGCCCACGCAGGATCAGATTGGGAACGACTGCATCCTGTGGGAGGGACCCTATGTTGGAGCAGGGGACGAGAGTGACCGAGAAGCAGTGGCAGCTGACCAAGTGTTATGGACTGACCGCAGCCCCCATTCTCTGTTTCCCTGCACTGCTCGGGGGGAAGAAGGGGATGGATGGTGTGTGTGTGTGTTTAGTTTCCCTTTAGTTTCTCACTGTTCTAGTCCACTAGTGATAGGCAACAGATTACATTAATCTCCCTATGCTGAGTCTGTTTTGCCCGTAATGGTAATTGGCGAGCAATCTCCCTTTCCTTATCTCGACCCTTGAGCCCTTTCCATCATATTTTCTCCCCCCTTTTTTTTTCTTTTAGGAGGGTGAGTGAGAGAGCAGTTGTGGTGAAGTTGAGCTGCCCAGCAGGGTAAAACCACCCCACATGCTGCTGGCTTACTGTGTGAGAGGATTCGGTATTTTCTGTTCATTCATCAGCCCGCTTTGATCTCCTTTCACTTGGCATGGCAAAGATCAAACCTGTTTTTTAAATTATTATTTGTTCTGTGTGAAAAATAATAAAAGACAGGAGCAGGTAATATGATATATGACTGCTCTGTAACTAATATAGTGTGACACGTTTCAGCTGTAAACAGTGTTTTTCTTCAAAATTTGTAAAATCTGTTGACATGCTAATGATTATAATAATATTTTATAGAATACGTTTCTCTAAACTTACATTTTTCATATATCACTTTTCCTTTGATTCCAGATTGACATCTGGGCCAAGCCTTAAAACAGTAGCAGAAGATTGTACCAATGTAAGCTTGATGAGTTTGCCAGTTTCCACAGTGTTGAAAAATTTTTGTGTTCTTGCAGACCCAGCATTGTAGCAATGGCAGAAGTGGCACTGCTACAGGAAAAAAAGTGGTCTCTTGATATTTTGCTAACAACCCAGAAAGCTAATTAAAACAGTTCTACAACAGTGTTCTTGCACAAAATTAAGTCACTAGAGGTTATTAGCTGCAGAAAAATAAATGGAGAGGTGTACTGAGGACTTCGCGCAAAGAAAACTTGCACAAAAATGCTAATCCAAAGAGTATTTCCAAAGAAGTGAAGTGCAGGAACACCATGCTGACTGAGTCTGCTTCAGCACAATCACCAGCAGAATTAGGGCATGGTCCCAAGGGCAGGATGGGCTTATGCAACATTGTTTGGGTGCGGTGGAAAGGAGGAAGGTCTGTGTGCAGCAGGGAGGGCATGGCTGTGGTTCCTGCCCCTACATCTTGTTTTTTTCCAAATCTATGCTGATGCGCACAGAGGAAGGTGAAAACTGTGCTCATTGTGCATGTTGGGTATTGTGTGGAGTGAGCACAGTGTAAATAGTGGTTGTGTTCATGCTACCGTTTACTTGCCCTAAGCAAGTTTACTTGCAGCATAAGCACCAACATTGACATGGTGGGTACCAGAAGTCCAGAAGTGAGGATCCAGACTTTGCTTTCACTGTGTGTGGGGGGGGGTAGGGCTGAGGCGTGCCGAGAGAGTGCTGTTCAAGAAGCAGAAATGGCAGCATTTATTCAGGAAAAAATACGGCTCAGAGAAATAAAAACTTGCAAGTGCTAGAGGAAAGGATCCAAAGAAAGGGGGAGAGGTATTTTTTTTTCTTTTTTTTTTTCTTTTTAATAAGTAAAATACTACTTCACCTTTTTTAGTAGAGAATTGAATCTTATTCTTACGCTTGGGGCAAGGACAAGCGCAGAGGTTAAAAATGGTTGTGTAATGTAATGTTCACAGTAAGGTAAGTGCTGCAGATGTGAAAACACTGCTGCCCAGGGTGCCGACTGCTTCATGAATCCCTGTGTTTGCTGTGCTTTCATTTGAGTTTTAGTCTGGAGCACCTCTCCCCCTCCTTCTTCACTGACCTTGGCGCCTGCAAGGCTGTTTCTCACTCCTCTCACTCTCCCAGCTGCTGTGTGACGCAGCGTTTTTTTGTTTGTTTGTTTGTTTGTTTCTTTTTTCTTTTTTTTTCTTTTTTTTTTTTCCCTGTCTTAAATATGCTCTCACAGAGGCGCAAAACAACATCACTTATTGGGTCAGCTCTGGTCAGCAGTGGGGCCCTTACCAAACATGGGGCAGCTTCTAGATCCTTCTCACAGAAGCCACCCCTATGGCCCCCTGCTACCAAAACCTTGCCACGTAAACCCACTACAGTTACAAAGTCCCATCACTAAACCATGTCCCTTAGTGCCACGTCCACACATCTCTTTTATACCTCCAGGGATGGGCACTCCACCACTTTCCTGGGCAGTCCGTTCCAATGCTTGACCACCCTTTCTGTGAAGAAATTCTTCCTGACATCTGATCTAAATCTCCCCTGGTGCAACTTGAGGCCATTTCCTTGTATCCCATCTCTTGTCACCTGAAAAAAGATTGACACCATCCTCGCTGCAACCTGCTTCCAGGTAGTTGTAGAGAGCAATGAGGTCTTCCCTCAGCCTCCTTTTCTCAAGACTAAAACAGCCCCAGTTCTCTCAGCCGCTCCTCATAACTCTTGTTTTCTAGTCCCTTCACTAGCTTTGTTGCTCTGCACATGCTCGAGCAACTCAGAGCCCTTTGTGGTGCTTTTACTCTGCTGGGCAGCTGAACTCCACTGCAATGGCTCTCTCACACCCCCTCCTCAAAGAAAAAGGGGGAGAAAATATGATGGAAAGGGCTCAAGGGTTGAGATAAGGACAGCGAGATCAATCAACAATTATTGTCACAGACAAAACAAACTTGGCATAGGGAGATTAAAATAATTTATTGCCTATTACAAACAGGCTAGAACAGTGAGAAACTAAAAGCAAATTAAAAACACCTTTCCCCCATCCACCCTCTTCTACGTCCTCAACCGAGTGGCACAGGGGAACGGGAAATAGGGGGTTGCAGTCTGTCCATAATACTTCATCTCCGCCACTCCTTCATGATCTCTCTCTTCCCCTGCTCCAACACAGGGTCCCTCTCACGGGATGCAGTCGTTCCCGATCTGATCCTGCGTGGGCTTCCCACAGGCAGCAACTCTTCAAGAACTGCTCCAAATATGGGTCCGTACCATGGGGTCCATCCTTCAGGAGCAAACTGTTCCAACATGGGTCCCCCACTGGTGGCAGCTCCCACCAGGTCACCTACTCCTGCGTGGACTCCTTGTTACGGGGCTACAGTTCTGGCCCAGAGTTTACTCCTGCATGGACTCTCTATGGGCTACAGCCTCCTTCAGGTCAGATCCACCTGCTTCACCATGGGCTCTTCCACGGGCTACAGCGTGGAAATCTGTTCCGCCGTGATACACCATGGGCTGCAGGGGGACAACCTGCTCCACCATGGTCCTCTCCACGGGCCACATGGGAACTTCTGCTCCAGCACCCGGAGCACCTCCTGCCCTCCTTCTGCACTGACCTTGGTGTCTGCAGGGCTGTTTCTCACTCCTCCCTCTCCCAGCTGCTGTTGCACAGCAGTTTTTCCCTTTCTTAAATATGCTCTCACAGAGGCGCAACCAGCATTGCTCATTGTCTCAGCTCTGGCCAGCGGCAGGTCCCTTTTGGAGCTGGCTGGAACTGGCTCTTATCTAACATGGGGCAGCTTCTGGACTCTTCTCACAGAGGCCACCCCTGCAGCCCCCCTGCTACCAAACCCTTGCCACGGAAATCCAATATACCCTTCTTGTAGTGAAGGGCCCAAAACTGAACACAGTACTCAAGGTGCAGTCTCACCAATGCCACGTACAGAGGGACAATCACTTCCCTAGTCAGGATGCCATTGGCCTTCTTGGCCACCTGGTCACACTGCTGGCTCATGTTCAGCTGTCTGTCAACCAGCACCCCCAGGTCCTTTTCTGCTGGGCAATTTTCCATCCACTCTTCCATGAGCCTATATCACTGGATTGGGTTGTTGTGACACAAGTGCAGCATCCAGCGCTTAGCCTTGTTGAATGTCATGCAATTGGATTCAGCCTATCAATCTAGCCTATCCAGATCCCTCTGCAAAGCCTTCCTACCCTCAAGCAGATTGAGAGTCCTGTCCAACTTGGTATAATCTCCAAATTTACTGAGGGTGCACTTGATCACCCCATTCAGATCACTGATAAAAATTTTAAACAAACTGTCCCCAATGCTGAGCCCTGGGGAACACCACTGGTGACCGGCTGCAAACTGGATTGAACTCCATTCACTATGACTCTTTGAACCTGGCTGTCCAGCCATTCTTGTACCCAGTGAACTGTACAACTGTCCAAGCCATGAGCAGTCAGTTTCTTCAGAAGATGCAAGGTGGAGGAGACCTAGACAATGACAGGTAGATAAAGACCAAGATGGGTTTCATACTTAAACAGGTGTCGAGTGGACGCAATGTATACACGAACTGTCCCAGGATGGTCAGCTCATGTTTTGGGAGCGGCATGTGGTTCTTGGGCATGGGGTGGTTGGCTCGTGGGTGGATATTGACGTGAGGTCACCGAAACCATCACTTGGGTCCCTTTTGGGGCCAGCTCAAACCGACCCTTATCTAACATGGGGCAGCTTCTGGATTCTTCTCACAAAAGCCACCCCTGTAGCCCCCTGCTACCAAAACCTTGCCACGTAAAACCACTACATGTATTAAACATGGAAAATAGAAGAGAGAACTCTCTGAAGATTAGGATTTCAACTCTTGTCGTTCAAGAGCTTGTCCTGGTTTTGGCTGGGATAGAGTTCATTATCTTCCTAGTAGCGGGTATGGTGCTGTGTTTTGGATTTAGGATGAGAATAATGCTGATAACACATTGATGTTTTAGTTGTTGCAGAGCAGTGCTTACACAGAGTCAAGGACTTTTCAGCTTCTTATGCTGTTCTGCCAGTGAGGAGGCTGTGGGGTTGCACAAGAAGCTGCAAGAGGACAGCCAGGACAGGTGATCCACCTGGCCAAAGGGATATTCCAAAGGGAGGGAAGATCAGAGCAATGGCATTTGTCTTCCCAAGAAACCGCACGATGAGCCATGCTTTCCTGGATTTTCCTGCTGATGGGAAGTAGCAAGTTAATTCCTTGTTTTGCTTTTCTTGCACGTGTGGCTTTTGCTTTACCTAGTAAACTGTCTTTAACTCAACCCATGAGTTACGACACTTTTAACTTTCCAGTTCTCTCCCCAATCCCACCTGGGGAGAGCAAGTGAGCGGCTGTGAGGTACTTAGCTACCTGCTGGGGTTAAACTGCAACAGTCCTTTCTAGTGCCCAACGTGGGGCACTGTTGCGGTTTAACCCAGCAGGAAGATAAGCACCACAAAGTCATTTGTTCTTTCCCCCCAGACAGTTTAAAGACAGTTTAATAGGACAGGTAGGGCGTAGGACGTATCCTCTTTGAATTGCTAGAACTCCCAGGACAGTTTTTGCACAACATTCGGTTTGAGTTGGTGGACTTCTTGAGAAAGATTCTCCACAGCTGAGACACAGGACCCATAAAGGAGGAACAGAAACATTCTTCGTACTGCCAGAGTTGGCCAGCCAGTTCATCCACCGTGGGCTCTTCTACGCCTTCCCAGGTCATTACTGCCAATGAATTGGCATACAACAACAGTGCGCTCCATACAAATTTCTGCCACATGGGTTGTGTGCACTTGACTTCATCTGGATCTCTGGGAATCTGTTCATTGTTGTGAGAAATATCCCAATAATTTTCTAAGACAGGGTCTCTTGTGAAGCTCATTTATTCACAATTGCAATAGCAGGTGTCCTGCAAGGAGGAGTGTGCAGCAGAAGCGTATCGTAGCCCTATACCCCCTATTACCCGATGCTTGATTCCTCACTGGCTGAGTACTACAGGTTCACAACCTACCCGACACTTGTTACTATGCCCTGTATGTACAGTTTTATATGACCAACTTTTCATTTCTCCTTTTCTCTTTTGGAACCGGAGGGGTCCATGATTTTGTAGCTTCTTGTTCTTGCTGATTCCACAACTGCTTGTCTTGTTTTTCTTAGCCATCCTCCTTATTTTGGGAGAGTAGGACCTTCCACTGTCCCCTTAGCCGCTTAACATTCCCCCCACTGTTATGCCTGCGCAATCACTTTTAAATATGCAAAGTTAGTGGAGTTTTCCACTGCAAAAACATAACTTTGATTCTTACAATTCCCCCTTCGTCTTTTCTTACTCCTATTGTTGGTTTTGAACCTCTTCACATCCCCCACTCTCAAATTTTTCCAACATCAGGGCAAAATATTTTTCTTCAGATGTCATGGGAGATGACAGTCTCTGCCAAGAACATATATTTATGATACGTCATACAAGGTATTGGTATACATTATATATCACTTGGGTATGATAAGCAGGTAGGACCTTGGAGCTGTGGGAGAAGGTGGGCAGCATGAGCTGTTGATGTGAGATTGCTCAGTCATGATGTGTTGTTTGCTAGATTGCTTGTCATCTTGAACTTGACTGGGACGCTGCATAGTTGTATGGACTGCACTCAGGTGAGCCCCACCAGGTTGAACATGGCCTGGTGAAGATATCTTCACCAGATGTGGGGGTGCATCACTGTAAGCCATAAACAAGTTAAAATGGTGTGGCTTTGGGGGAGTTCATAGAATGTTGGAGATGCTTTTTGCTGTGTGTATAGAGCTTTAAGAGTTCTATATTATATATATATATTTCCCTTTTTGGGAGTTGATGCAAATAAAACATTATTTAAAGTTCATTTCTACCATATCATGCATGTTTCCCTCTGAAATGCAACAAAGTAAGGGATTGCTTGTGCTATGGCTCCTTAAAATAGAGTATCAGAGGAGCAGTTCCGTTGGACTTGTATGCTTTAGAAATGCTAGTTTTTTTGTATTCTTAGGGCAAAGCATGGATGTGAACTCACCGTGACACTTGGATCTTGATCTTATTGTGTCAGCGCATGGCTGCTCTGCTCTTCTAATCACTCCTTGCTACCATGCCTAGGAAATACGATAAAGTGTGACAGAGGATATTTTAAAAAAGGCAATATACTTCATATTTAGGAAGAAAAGTCTGTACTTGTTGTGGTTTAACCTGGCCGGTAGCTAAACACCACCCAGCCGTTCGCTCACCCTCCCCCCTCCCTCTCTGGGATGGGGGAGAGAAACGAGAAAAACTGAAGCCTGTGGGTTGAGATAGAGACAGTTTATTAGGGACAGAAAAATAAAATAATAATAATAATATGTACAAAACAAGTGATGCACAATGCAATTGCTCACCATCTGCTGACCGATGCCCAGCCCAACCCCGAGCAGCCGGCCCCCCACCCCGGCTAGCCACCCCTATATATTGTTGAGCATGACGTCAGATGGTATGGAATACCCCTTTGGCCAGTTTGGGTCAGCTGTCCTGGGTCTGTCCCCTCCCAGCTCCTGCTGCACCCCCAGCCTGCCCGCTGGCAGGACAGAGTGAGAAGCTGAAAAGTCCTTGGCTTGGTGTAAGCACTGCTCTGCAGCAATTAAAACATCAGCATGTTATCAGCACTCTTCTCATCCTAATCCAAAACATAGCACCCTACCAGCTACTAGGAGGAAAATTAACTCTATCCTAACTGAAACCAGGACAGTACTCCTACTGGAAGTTTACTGGATTTGTTCTTTATGGGGGCTTGCTGGCTTGATATCTTTCACTGGAGAAGTCATAGCAATGGGACTCTAAGAATTTGTGTTAGTGGTGTTTTATAAAGTGATGATTTTTATTATTGTTGCAGGCAATTTAGTTTTAGCTGAATTACCAACTGATTGAATGTTCATAAGTAGGGGATATCAGAATATAATTTTACGGAAATTTACTCCTATGTCAGGATATTTAATGTTGTGCTGTCCTAGAAAGGAGACAAAAAAGCCTTTGTAGAGCGCACCACAGTAAGCTTTCCTGTCCATGGAAGAATAGTGGCCTTGGAAATATTATCAAAACTTCTCACCAAAAAAAAAAGTTTTTAAGTGGCATGGATTTCACATGGCATTTTGCTTACATACCACTCAATTTTCTGTTTCTTGATTTTTTTCACTTGGGCACTCTTCCATTAGAGCCTCAGCTAATGGATCGCATCTAAGCCAGTTTACAGTATGTGGCCAGAAACCATCTTTTATTTATGCCCTTTTCTTTTTTAACCTTCTTCTTCCTGCCTCTCTGCATACAGCAATTTAAATAACTTCTGGAATTTCATCTGATTAATAAATAATCATTTGTGTTTCCTTTCTAGGCCGAATTCACCAAGCTATGGTAACATCCCTAAATGAAGATAATGAAAGTGTAACTGTTGAATGGATTGAAAATGGAGATACTAAAGGCAAAGAGGTAAACTTTTAACTATTTTAAAACCTTTCTATTTAAAAAAGAAAGTGTAGTCTACATGAATGTTGCTTTGGAATTTGAACTGGAAACAAAGAGAAAATATAAATCTTAATTTACTTCACAAGTCTTTGTTTACAGACTATTTGGAATAGGAGCTGTTGGGCAAGCATTGTCTTCTGTTGTATTAAATTTGCCTTTCTGAGCTCTATATCATAGTGTATAAATAGTGCTTTTCATCTATTGATTTTGAACTCGATTACAAAGGCTGACCTTGTTATCCCCTATTTACAAGTAGAAAAATCAAATTTTTGAGAGGGAGAATGACGTGGAGTTCAGAGAGGAAACTACCAGGAGAGCTAATTAGAAATCCTTTTGTGTTTTTTTTATTGAGAAATTCGAGTGCTAGCTTATTCATTTATTTACTTGTGGCAATAATTTTCCAGTGTTGTTTTCTTTGTGTTGTGGTTTAACCCGGCTGGCAGCTAAACACCACACAGCCGTTCGCTCACCCTTCCCCCTCCCTCTCTGGGATGGGGGAGAGAAACGGGAAAGTGAAGCCTGTGAGTTGAGATAAAGACAGTTTATTAATAGAGGAAATAATAATAATAATAATAAACAATAATAATAGTGTGTATGAAACAAGTGATGCACAATGCAATTGCTCACCACCCACTGACCGATGCCCAGCCTATTCCTGAGCAGCTGCCCCCCCCCCCCCCCACTAGCCACCCCTTGTGGTGGTTTTACTCGGGTGGGTGGCCAAGCTCCACCACGGCTGCTCTCTCACTCCACCTCCTCAAAGAGGAACGGGGAGAAAATACGACGAAAGGGGCTCAAGGGTAGAGATAAGGACAAGGAGATCGTGCAGTAATTATCGTGATGGGCAAAACAGACTCAGCATAGGGAGATAGTAAGATTTATTGCGTATTACTAACGAGCTAGAGAAGTGAGAAACAAAGGAAAGAAACCAAAAGCACCTTCACCCCCCATCCACCCTCTTCCACCTCCTCCCCCTGAGCGGTGCAGGGGAACAGGGGAATGGGGGTTATGGTCAGTCTATAGTGCTTTTTCGCCACCGCTCCTTCTCGTCCCCTGTGCTGTGGGGTCCCTCCCACGGGATGCAGTCATTCCCGATCTCATTCTGCGTGGGCTTCTCACAGGCAGCAGCTTTTCAAGAACTGCTCCAGATATGGGTCTGTACACGGGGTTCAGTCAGGAGCAAACTGCTCCAACCTGGGTCCCCCATGGGTAGCAGCTCCTGCCAGGTCACCTGCTCCTGCGTGGTCTCCTCTCCACAGGCTGCAGGTCCGGCCCGGAATCTGCTCCGGCAGGGGTCTTCCACAGGCCGCAGTCTCCATCAGTGCAGGACCACTTGCTCCACCGTGGTCTTCTCCAAGGGCTGCAGCGTGGAACCCTGCTCCACCGTGGTACTCCATGGGCTGCAGGGGCACAGCCTGCTTCACTGTGGTTCTCACCACAGGTGCAGGGGACTTCTGCTCCAGCGCCTGGAGCACCTCTCCCCCTCCTTTTTCACTGACCTTGGCGCCTGCAAGGCTGTTCCTCACTCCTCTCACTCTCCCAGCTGCTGTGTGATGCAGCGTTTTTTTCCCTGTCTTAAATATGCTCTCACAGAGGCACAAAACAACATCACTTATTGGGTCAGCTCTGGTCAGCAGTGGGACCAAACATGGGGCAGCTTCTAGATCCTTCTCACAGAAGCCACCCCTATGGCCCCCTGCTACCAAAACCTTGCCACATAAACCCACTACACCCCTATATATTGTTTAGCATGACGTCAGATGGTATGGAATACACCTTTGGCCAGTTTGCGTCAGCTGTCCTGGGTCTGTCCTCTCCCAGCTCTTGCTGCACCCCTAGCCTGCCCGCTGGCAGGAGAGAGTGAGAAGCTGAAAAGTCCTTGGCTTAGTGTAAGCACTGCTCTGCAGCAATTAAAACATCAGCATGTTATCAGCAATCTTCTCATCCTAATCCAAAACATAACACCCTACCAGCTACTAGGAGGAAAACCCCTTATTCCATACCATTTATGTCATGCTCAGGTTACACTCTTTCCAATACATTCTAATTAATCACCATTTTCATCTATGGTATATAGCAATTATGGTAGTGATGACACATGGTATTATATAATAATTAACATAATACAACTCATCTCATGGGCTATTCTCTCCCAGTATTAAATCCCCTTGAGGTACACACCGGACCTCCCCATTCCTTTGCATTACCCACCAAGTGCATCCAGGTCCCTGAGCAAAAGCAATCCCACGAATGGGTTTGCCTTTTCCTGAGGAAGGAGTAGCCCAGACTGTTTTACCCAGCATGCTTCTTATATGCACTACAGGAACGTTATCCCCTTCTACAGTATGTAACAGGTTTGATTGGGCAGGTCCAGCTCAGTTGGCAGATCCTCTAGTATTGACTAACCAGGTGGCCTTTGCCAAATGTGTATCCCAATTTCTGAATGTCCCAGCACCCACTGCTTTCAGTGTAGTCTTTAACAGTCCACTGTATCGTTCAACTTTACCGGAGGCTGGTGCATGATAGGGGATGTGATACACCCACTCAATACCATGCTCTTTGGCCCAAGTGTCTATAAGGTTGTTTCGGAAATGAGTCCCACTGTCTGACTCAGTTCTTTCTGGGGTGCCATGTTGCCATAGGACTTGCTTTTTCAAGGCCCAGGATAGTGTTCCGGGCGGTGGCATGGGGCACAGGATATGTTTCCAGCCATCCAGTGGTCGCTTCCACCATTGTAAGTATGTGGCGCTTGCCGTTGTGGGTTTGAGGGAGTGTGACAATCAGTCTGCCAGGCCTCCTCCATACCATAGAGGCTTTAACCTCTTGACTTGCTTGATTGCAGCATGTTTCACATTCTTGAATAAGCTGTGCTATAGTGTCCATGGTCAGGTTCACCCCTCGATCACGAGCCCATCTGTATGTTGCATCTCTACCTTGATGGCCTGAGGTGTCATGGGCCCATCGGGCTATAAATAATTCACCCTTATGTTGCCAGTCCAGGTCCACCTGAGCCACTTCAGTCTTAGCTGCCTCATCTACCTGCTGGTTGTTTTGATGTTCTTCAGTAGCCTGATTCTTGGGCACATGAGCATCTACGTGGCGTACCTTTACAACCAGGTTCTCTACCCAGGCAGCAGTATCTACAGCTCCTTTCTCTGGCCCAGCCACAGGAGCTGGAGCGGCTGCAGGAGCTGGAGCTGGAGCAGCTGCAGGAGCTGGAACTGGAGAGGCTGCAGGGGTTGCAGTGGCTGCAGGGTCTATCGTAGCGGTTGGTGTGGCCATTGGGCCTGTCACAGGACTTGGAGTGGCCGCAGGGTCTGTCACTAGGTTGACAGTAGCATCAATTGCAGCTCGATAGGCATAGGCCAGGCCCCAGCACGCTACAGTGAGTTGTGTCACTTTGGAACTGCCAGAGTCATGACACCCTTTTTTCAAGAATTCTACCATTTTTTTAGGATTTTGCAGTTGTTCAGGGGTGAATTTCCAAAACATTGGAGGTGCTCTAGAAACCTGCCCATATCCTCCCACATTCCCTGCCACTCACAACTATTCCGCGTCAGGACAGGTCTCTGGATGAGATTCCTAAGTAGTTGTTTAAGCTTAAACAAAACCTGAAGCGCATTCAGGAGACATAACAACAAGAACATGCTGGTCTGAACATCCCAAGGATATTCAACATCTTGGAGAACTATCGTAGCTAGCAAAAGCATTGTGAGCAATTGTGGGGGAATGTTTATATCCTTGAAGAAGCCTATTAAAAGCATATTGGATCCCTTTCCAAGTGAAAGCAAACTGTGCTTCTCCTGTTCAAGGAGAAGAATCATGAAGAACATATCTTTAATATCTAAGGCAGCCATCCAAGGATAGGCAGTGCCTTGTATCAGTGTCACTATTCCTGCCATGTTCGGAACTGTGGCAGTCAAAGGTGTGGTATTAACATTTAACTGTAATCTACTGTAAAATGCCATTGCCTGGTTGGTTTCTTTACTGGCCACACTACTGAATTGTAGGGTGAATAGATCCTTTTAATAATGCCTCTTTCTTCCAATTCTGTTACCACCCCATCAATCCCCATAAGTGGGTAGACTTTGGAATGGAGGTGTGTTTTGGTATTATAAGTTAATTTCTAAATCACCTCAGGCAATTATTCCACACAGGGAGATCCCAACAGTTAACTGTATCGGAGGCCAAAGTGAGCCTAACTAGGAATGAGTGGCAAAAGCACCCCATTGTGACTGGCCCAGAAGCTCCGTGCATCCTTGGCATAGACTACCTCAAGAGAGGGTACTTCAAGGATCCAAAAGGGTACCAGTGGGCTTTTGGCATAGCTTCCTTGAGCATAAAGATTAAGCAGCTGTCTGCCCTGCCTGGTCTCTCAGAAGACCCTTCTGTTGTAGGACTGCTGAGGGTTGAAGAACAGGTGTAAATTGCTACCACAATGGTGCACTGGCAGCAATATCATACCAACAGAGGCTCCCTGTTTTTTATCTATGAGTTGGTTCATCATCTGGAGAGCCAAGGAGTGATCAGCAAGACTTGCTCACTCTTTAATGGTCCCATATGGCCAGAGTGAAAGTCTAACCGAGAGTGGAGACTAACGGTGAACTATTATGACCTGAATGAAGTCACGCCACTGCTGAATGCTGCAGTGCCGGACATGCTAGAACTCCAGTACAAACTGGAATCAAAGGCAGCCAAGTGGTATGCCACAATTGATATCGCTAATGCATTTTTCTCCATCCCTTTAGCAGCAGAGTGCAGGCCACAGTTTGCTTTCACTTGGAGGGGCATCCAGTACACCTGGAATCGACTGCCCTGGGGCTAGAAACATGGCCCTACCATTTGCCATGGACTGATCCAGACTAGAACAGGGGAAAGCTGCACTGGAACAGGGGAAAGCTCCTGAACATCTGAAGTACATTAACAACATGATTGTGTGGGGCAACATGGCAGAAATTTTTGAGAAAGGGAAGAAAATAATCCAATTCTCCTGAAAGCTGATTTTGCCATTAGACAGAGTAAGGTCAAAGGACCTGCACAGGAGATACATTGTTTAGGAATAAAATGCCAAGACTGAAGTTGTCAGATTCCAATGGATGTGATCAAAAAAATAACAGGTATGTCTCTGCAAAGTTTCAAAAAGGAAACACAAGCTTTCTTGTCATCCCAACTGCTGGTGCTGGGCAGGACTTTCAAAGGGAGGGTCCACTCTACACATCATGCAACTGATGTTATGTGGAGTAAGGGTGTCATACCTATCACACAACAGGCTCAAATAGGAAATCTCAGTCGCCTAGGAATCTTGGAAGTGATCATGGACTGTCCCGAGGTCAGGGACTTTAGAATATTGCTAGAGAAGGGGGTGACGTGTTCTGAAGAGGTCTCACTGTATAGTAAACTAGCAGAAAACGAGAAGCAATATGCTCTGTTCACTGATGGGTCCTGTCATATTATGGGAAAACATCACTGGTGGTAGGTTGCTGCATGGAGCCCTACACAAGTTGCAGAAACTGCTGAAGGAGAATGTGAATTGAGCCAATTTGAAGAAGTGAAGGACATCCAGTTGGCTTTAGATATTGCTGAATGGGAAAATTGGCCAGTGCTCTCTCTCTATACTGATTCATGGATGGCAGCAAATGCCCCGTGGGGGTGGTTACAATAATGGAAGCAGAGCAACTGGCAGTGCAGAGACAAACCCATCTGCGCTGCCACATTGTGGCAAGATATTGCTGCCCGGGTAGAGAACCTGGTTGTAAAAGTATGCCACATATGCCCAGTGTATGCCCAAGAGTCCGGCCACTGAAGACCATCAACATAAGCAGCAAGTGGATCAGGCTACTAATACTGAAGTGGCTCAGGTGGATCTGGACTGGCAACATAGGTGTGAGTTCTTTATTATTTTATTTTATTTAACCATGAATGTGAAACATGCTGCAATCAAGCAAGTCAAGAGGTTAAAGCCTCTTTGGTATGGAGGACAATGGCTGAAATATAAATATGGGGAGGCATGGCAGATTTATTATATCACACTCCCTCAAACCCACAATGGCAAGCGCCATGTGCTTACAAAGGTGGAGGCAACCACTGGATGGCTGGAAACATATCCTGTGCCCCATGCCATTGCCCGGAACACTATCCTGGTTTTTGAAAAACAAGTCTTATGGCAACACGGCACCCCAGGAACAATTGAGTCAGACAGTGGGATTCATGTCCAAAACAACCTCATAGACACTTGGACTAAAGACCATTGCACTGAGTGGGTGTGTCACGTCCCCTGTCATGCACCAGCCTCCGGGAAAATCGAGCACTATAATGGACTGTTAAAGACTATGCTGAGAGCCATGGGTGTTGGAACATTCAGAAATTGGGATACACATTTGGCAAAGGCCACCTGGTTAGTCAACACTGCCAACCAAGCCGAATCTGCCCAGTGAAACCTGTTACATACTGTAGAAGGGGGTAAAGTCCCTGTAGTGCATGTAAAGAACATGCTGGCGAAGGCAGTCTGGGTTTATCCTGCCTCAGCAAAGACAAACCCATTGGTGGGACTGCTTTTGCTCAGGGACCTGGGTGCATTTGGTGTATAATACGGAACGATGGGGAAGTCTGATGTGTACCTCAAGGGGGTTTAATGTTGGGTGAGAATAGCCCATGATTTGAATCGTATGATGTTAATTGATATATGATACTGTATGTCATCACTACTATGGCTGGTGTATGCCATATTAATAGTATCACAGTAAGAGAATGACAAATGAATTTTGATGGAACCAAGCAAATTGCAGTGACGATAGAACTGGACAAGTGCAACAGTATTGGAACCAGAGCTGGCCTCTGCATGGAACAATGCAACACCATTCATCATGTCTCCTGCCCTGATGGACTGCTATGACAGATGGAACCAAAACTCATGGACTAAACAAATTCCACGGACATTTTAGAGGGATGACCTGTATACCAAGGGAATGATATCTGTGTGTATAGATCAGAAGACAGGAAAGGTTGTGGTGATTAATTGGGATGTACTGGAAAGTTTGGGACCTAAGCCTGACATAAATCGTATGGAATAAAGGGTGGGTATTGCCCTGGTTTTGGTTAGGATAGAGTTAATTTTCTTTATAGTAGTAGGTATGTTGCTGTGTTTTTTATTTAGGAGAAAATTCATATTGAGAACACACTGATGTTTTAGTTGTTGCAGAGAAGTGCTTACAGTAAGCCAAAGACTTTTCAGCTTCTCATACTGCCCTGCCAGCAAGGAGGCTGGGGGTGCTCAAAAAGCTGGGAGGGGACACAACCAGGACAGCTGACCCAAAATGGTAAAAGGGATCACAGAATCACAGAATCGTCTAGGTTGGAAGAGACCGACAAGATCACCTAGTCCAACCTCTGACCTAACACTAAGAAGTCCTCCACTAAACCATAACACTAAGCTCTACATCTAAACGTCTTTTAAAGACCTCCAGGGATGGTGACTCAACCACTTCCCTGGGCAGTCTATTCCAATGCCTAACAACCCTTTCAGTAAAGAAGTTCTTCCTAATATCCAACCTAAACCTCCCCTGGTGCAACTTTAGCCCATTCCTCCTTGTCCTGTCACTGGGCACGAGGGATAATAGACCAATCCCCACCTCACTACAGCCTCCTTTAATGTACCTACAAAGAGCGATAAGGTCTCCCCTGAGCCTCCTCTTCTCCAGGCTGAACAATCCCAGCTCCCTCAGCCGCTCCTCCTAAGACTTGTTCTCCAGACCCCTCACTAGCTTCGTTGCCCTTCTCTGGACTCGCTCAAGCACCTCCATGTCCTTCTTGTAGCGAGGGGCCAAAACTGAACACAGTACTCAAGGTGCGGCCTCACCAGAGCCGAGTACAGGGGGACAATCACTTCCCTAGTCCTGCTGGCCACACTGTTTCTGATACAAGCCAGGATGCTGTTGGCCTTCTTGGCCACCTGAGCACACTGCTGGCTCATATTCAGCTGACAGTCAACCAAAACTCCCAGGTCCTTCTCTGCCAGGCAGCTTTCCAACCACTCATCTCCCAGCCTGTAGCTCTGTTTGGGGTTGTTGTGCCCCAGGTGCAGGACCCGGCACTTGGCCTTGCTGAACTTCATACAGTTGGCCTTGGCCCATTGGTCCAGCTTATCCAGATCCTCCTGCCGAGCCTTCCTACCCTCGAGCAGATCGACACACGCACCTAACTTGGTGTCATCTGCAAACTTAGTGAGGGTGCACTCAATCCCCTCATCCAGATCATCGATAAAGACATTTAAGAGAACTGGCCCCAGTACTGAGCCCTGGGGGACTCCACTAGTGAGTGGCCTCCAACTGGATTTGACTCCATTCACCACAACTCTTTGGGCCCGGCTATCCAGCCAGTTTCTAACCCAACAAAGCGTACACCAGTCCAAGCCATGAACAGCCAGTTTCTTGAGGAGAATGTTGTGGGGAACGGTGTCAAAAGCCTTGCTGAAGTCAAGGTAGACCACATCCACAGCCTTTCCCTCATCCACCAAGCGCATCACTTTGTCATAGAAGAAGATCAGGTTCGTCAAGCAGAATTCGCCTTTCATAAACCCATGCTGACTGGGCCTGATCGCCTGGTTGCCCTGCAAGTGCCGCATGATGACACTCAAGATAATCTGCTCCATGAGCTTCCCTGGCACTGAGGTCAAACTAACAGGCCTTTAGTTCCCCGGGTCTACCCTCCGGCCCTTCTTGTAGATGGGCGTCACGTTTGCTAGCCGCCAGTCGACTGGGACCTCTCCTGATAGCCAGGACTGCCGATAAATGATGGAAAGCGGCTTGGCCAGCTCTTCCTCCAGTTCTCTCAGTACCCTTGGGTGGATCCCATCCGGCCCCATCGACTTGCGTACATCCAAATGCTGTAGCAGGTTGCCAACCATTTCCTCGTAGATTGTGAGGGCCACATTCTGCTCCCCATCCCCTTCTACCAGCTCAGGGTACTGGGTATCCAGAGAACAACTGGTCTTGCCTCTAAAGACTGAGGAAAAGAAGGCATTAAGCACCTCAGCCTTTTCCTCATCTCTTGTAACTAAGTTTCCCCCCACATCCAGTAAAGGATGGAGATTCTCCTTAGTCCTCCTTTTTGTGTTGATATATTTATAAAAACATTTTTTGTTATCTTTAACGGCAGTAGCCAGATAGAGCTCCAGATGAGCTTTGGCCTTTCTGATTTTGTCCCTGCACAGCCTTGCAACATCCTTATAGTCCTCCTGAGTAACCTGCCCTCATTTCCATAGATCATAAACCCTCTTTTTTCTCCTAAGCTCAAGCCACAACTCTCTGTTCAGCCAGGCCGGTCTTCTGCACCAGCTCGTCTTTGGGCACATGGGGACAGACCGCTCCTGTGCCATTAAGATTTCTTTCTTGAGGAGTGCCCAGCCTTCCTGGACTCCTCTGCCCTTCAGAACCACCTCCCAAGGGACTCTGCCAACCAGTGTCCTGAACAGCTCAAAGTCTGCCCTCCGGAAGTCCAAGACAGCAGTCTTACTGGTCCCACTCCTGACTTTGCCAAGTATAGAGAACTCTACCATTTCATGGTCACTGCCCAAGACAGCTCCCGACCACCACATCTCCCACCAGTCCTTCTCTGTTTGTGAATAGGTCTAGCGGGGCACCTCTCCTAGTAGGCTCACCAACCAGCTGCGTCAGGAAGCTATCTTCCACGCTCTCCAGAAACCTCCTAGACTGCTTTCTCTGGGCTGTGTTGTGCTTCCAGGATATGTCTGGGAAGTTGAAGTCCCCCACGAGAACAAGCGCTGACGATTTTGCAACTTCTGCCAGCTGCCTGTAGAACTCCTCATCCATCTCCTCATCCTGGTTTGGGGGTCTATAACAGACCCCCATCAGGATGCCAGCCCTGTGGATATTCCATACCATATGACATCAAGTGGAATGATAAAAACTGGAAGAATAAAACTAGGGGGATGTGGCTAGGGTTTGGGGGGGAGTTACTGTTGTTCAGGGACTTGCTGGGCATCAGTGGCCTGTGGTGAGCTTTTGCATTGTGCATCACTTCTTTTATATATATATATATATAATTATTATTTATTTTACTATTTTTCCTGTCTTATTAAATTGTCTATGTCTCAACCCTTTTTTTCGATTCTCTACCCCATCCCACCGGCAGGGAGTGAGCGAAATGCTCTGTGGTGCTCAGTTGCCTGTTGTATTAAACCACAACATCAGGTTGTAGAAATAACCGATTGTGAGGTAAAAACACTAAATGTATTTATTGTTTATACTCAAACATAACAGCAGAAATGGAGAGGATGAATTTGTTCTTAGACTCATCTTTTTATATTCTTTTAAACAGATTGACCTGGAGAGCATATTTTCACTTAATCCAGATCTTGCACCTGATGATGATACTGAACCTAGTCCAGAGACACCACCACCACCTACTCTATTAGCCAAAGTAAATAGAATTGTGAAGGTTGGTAGTACCTATGTAACATGTTCATATTAAACTTACAGGACTCCTATAATTTTGTTATGCTTTAATTTTATATCTAATTTTTGTCTGTGGAGCTACTTGATAAATGTGTTCCCCATTCACCATCGGTAAAAAAGGGTTTCTAAAAATTTTCTAAGAAAAGGTTTGGCAGGGAGGGAGTTGGGGACTAATATTCATATAACAAGATATAGTTCAAGGAAAAATATGTAAAAGAAGGTTGATTTGAAAAAGTACATATAACCCAATGCTCTTCAAGGAGGGATTTGGAAATAATTACCTCTCTGTATTGCTGATGTTGTGTTAGAAACAGAGGTGGGGCTTCAGCTTACATTTTCAATAATAAGGTGATCGAATAATGGAGATTTCTTTCTTTATAGAGTCGACGAACTGTGGCACCTATTAAGAATGATACCTCTGCTAGAGATAACAGAGGTAAATGTTATATCTTTCCATTTCAAGGAAGCAAATCTATGGGAACATTTTAACCTTCTGCTCATCTAAAATTCTTTAATAAAACTGCATTTTTAATTCAGTATCTACGCATGTGATGTAGAAGGCACAGTACATCATTCATAGAATTACTTCTATGTGTACTTAGGAATGGATACTGTATGAATATTATTTATGTGCAAGTTTAAGCAATATAGCATTAGGAAATTTGTGAATTTGTGAATGAACTGAAGGTACAAAAATTTGAAGTTATCCTACAATAAATGATGCATGAACTTTTTCAAATTAAAACATCCTCAATTTGCTTTAGCTTGAGTGTTTCAATATACTATAAGTAGTGCACTTAGAATTCTTACTCTTTCAATTTTTAAGCTTAATTTTCTAACAGTCTGTGTGTAAACATTAATTCAAAGAACATTTAAACCCTACACTTTATTTCCCTACAGAAAAATCTATAAAAAATGTGGTATTATCACAGGAGGATAGGTGAAATGAATTATGTATTAGATGACTACAGATGTAATGCATCTATAATATGAGAAGGAATAGATATTGCTTAATGTTTTCATTTTCTCTCCTGTACTGAGCATAATTATCTTGTATTGATGATGGCAATGATTCTTTCAGATATTAATCTAGTGCCATTTGTGGTGGTTTTACTCAGGTAGGCAGCCAAGCTCCACCATGGCTGCTCTCTCACTCCCCCTCCTCAAAGGGAAAGGGGGAGAAAATATGATGAAAAGGGCTCAAGGGTTGAGATAAGGACGAGGAGATCGCTCAACAATTATCGTGACAGGCAAAAAGACTCAGAGCAGGGAGATAGTAAGATTTATTGCCTATTAATAACAAGCTAGAGAAGCAAGAAACAAAGGAAAGAAACCAAAAACGCCTTCCCTCCCATCCACCCTCTTCCACCTCCTCCCCCCGAGCGGCGCAGGGGAACAGCGGAATGGGGGTTGCAGTCAGTCTATAGCCCTTCTTCTTTGCCTCTCCTTCTTGGTCACTCTCTTCCCATACTCGACTGTGGGTTCCCTCCCACGGGATTCAGTCCTTCCTGAACTGATCCAGCGTGGGCTTCCCACAGGCAGCAACTCTTCAAGAACTGTTCCAGATATGGGTCCGTAAGACGAGGTCCATCCATCTGGAGCACACTGTTCCAGTCCGGGTCCATCCCTCAAGAGCAAACTGCTCCAACCTGGGTCCCCCACGGGCAGCAGCTCCTGCCAGGTCACCTGCCCCTGAGTGGTCTCCTCTCCATGGCCTACAGGTCTGGCCTGGAATCTGCTCCGGGAAGGGTCTTCCACAGGCCACAGCCTCCATTGGTGCAGGTCCACCTGCTCCCCTGTGGTCTCCTCCACGGGCTGCAGTGTGGAACCCTGCTCCACCGTGGTACTCCATGGCTTTCAGGGGGACAGCCTGCTTCACCATGGTCCTCACCACAGGCCGCAGGGGACTTTTGCTCTAGCACCTGGAGCACCTCTCCCCCTCCTTCTTCACTGACCTTGGCGCCTGCAAGGCTGTTTCTCACTCCTCTCACTCTCCCAGCTGCTCTGTGTGTTGCAGCACTTTTTCCCTGTCTTAAATATGCTCTCACAGAGACGCAAGCAACATCATTTATTGGCTCAGCTCTGGTCAGCAGTGGGGCCCTTACCAAACATGGGGCAGCTTCTAGATCCTTCTCACAGAAGCCACCCCTATGGCCCCCTGCTACCAAAACCTTGCCACATAAACCTACTACAATCCTTTTAATATGGTGTCAAAAACATTTGATTTTTCACTTGTAGATTGAGCTGCACTTGGCTGCCTTTCATTTCTATCTCTCTATTCCTCCAGATATTGTAGGCTTCCAGATATTTTATTGTGTGGGACAATTTTCTAATTTCTAGAGACTGTGAAAGAGCAAGGTCATTTTCTTGCTGTGTTTTTGGGCATAATCACAATATAAATACAATTGCAACACTTAAGGACTGCATATCTCCAAGTACATACTTCAGTCTATGTACATCATAAGTTGTACTAATTCTGTAGTAGAGTATTTAAAAATATGCATGGGCAGCTTTGGTATTTCATGTTGTGTTGGTATATAACACTAGGATTAAAAAAGGCTGCATACCAAATGTCTTTAACGAAATTTTACTTTCCATCTATATGACAAAAAACTTTCCATATATATGGTCCCCCCTGGCCCTACAAAAGTGTTGTGTCTCAAAATGGTCCTTGTTTTATCTTGTCATACTAAAACACTTCAAAACTGGATAGAAATGTTATTTCTAGATCAGCTTTGTGCTTTTCGTCTACAGTGGTTGGTTCTGCACGTGCACGGCCCACTCAGCTTCCAGAACAGTCTTCCTCCTCACAACAGAATGGTAGTGTTCCAGATATATCTCCAGTTCAAGCTGCAAAAAAGGACTTTGGACCCCCTTGTATGTAAATCATGTGTCAAAGATTCTTTCATTCTTGGCATTACATGTACATTCTCTTGGATTATGTTGTTTTCCATAAATGACAAATGGTCTATATACACAATTGTCTGTAGGCTTCCTTACAAAGCTTTTTCAGAGATCTGGGGCACTAGTATTTATAATTTGTTTTTCCTTTATATTTTTAAACCATGAATGTGTTTTGTTTTAATTTGCCTGGGCTTTCTTTTAAAACAAACCAAGAGTTCACATGTATCTGTTCAAGTGTTTTTTGAGGGCCAC
>JAACYO010020855.1:0-20685 GCA_011074415.1 Stictonetta naevosa
AGCAGCAGTGATCCCAACCCAGCTGGCTTCACTTCCCACCCTGTGCAGCACAGCCAGTGTGCAGTCACCTCTTGGGCACCACAGCCTGCTTGGTCTGCTCATAGTGCCTGCAGCCCAGGGACCTGTGGGGAGCATAAGTAAGTGGCCAGGAAGAGCTGGACAGATCAGAGGACACATGGGGAGAGATCAAGTGGGAGCTGACCTTGTCTGGAAGTTGCCTAAAATACTGGTGTTCACCTAATCCAAGACTAGGTCTGGACTGTGGGTACCCTAATGCATGCTCATGAATTAGGGTAGAAGATGAGCCAGAAATCCAGTTTCCTGTTGCTGCGCTAGGTTGGGAAGTGGCTAAAGAAGGACTGGTGTCCTCTATTCTGCATCTCATAACTCCATAATCTTTCCTGAAGAGTGGCATCAAAAGCAAGTCTGGGGCCCTGTGCCAAGGCTTCTAGGGATGGAAGCATGACACAGCAGCCAGACCAGTTTGCTTCTGTTCCTCAGTCCAAGTCCATCACATGTCCATGTGACAGTCTCCCCCAGCCTCTGTGCTGAACCTTAGCCCAAAAGTCATCAGCAAGTCCTCAGCTTGGGTCCACCCCAAGGCAATGCTGTGAACTAGTTTTTCTGTGAAATCCCCCAGATCCTTGTTGTGGTTTAACCCGGCCGGCAGCTAAGAACCACACAGCCATTCACTCACCCACCCCCCTTCCTCTCTGGGATGGGGGAAAGAATCAGAAAAAAAAATGAAGCCTATGTGTTGAGATAAAGACAGTTTATTAGGACAGAAAAGAAAGGAAAATACTAATATGTACAAAAGTGATGCACAATGCAATTACTCACCACCCGCTGACTAATGCTCAGCCTATTCCTGAGCAGGGGGGGGCGCCACCCCGGCCTCCCCCCCCTATAATTGTCCAGAATAACATCATATGGTATGGAATTGCCCTTTGGCCAGTTTGGGTCAGCTGTCCTGCTTCTGTCCCCTCCCAGCTCCTGCTGCACCCCCAGCCTGCCCGCTGTCAGGACAGTGTGAGAAGCTGAAAAGTCCTTGGCTTAGAGTAAGCACTGCTCACAAACAATTAAAACATTAGTCTCATCCTAAATCCAAAACACAGCACCATACCAGCTACAAGCAGGAAAATTAACTCTATCTTAGCTGAAACCAGGACAATCCTCAAGCTCTCGTGCTCACAGTCCTTCCTTAGTGGGTGCTTGTGGGTAATGTTTTTGTGGACTTTCGGAGTGCAGCTGTGACCACAGGAAGAACTAGCCCTCTCCTCGAGCTTGTCCATGACTGGATGCCTCTGCATGCTGCACTGGAAAAGGGAGCATACTGATGACATGCTAACACCCCTTTCACCTTCCCCATGTCTGTGGGGCCCTCAAAGAATGTGCCTCAGTCCTAAGGTCCAGCCCAGCTTCTTCTTGCATCAGGAGCCTGGAGAAATTGCCCCAGAAGTCTCAGCTCTTTTGCACACAGGCAAATACTCACAAGTGCATGCACAAACACACAAACACACAATCTCATACACAGAGAGATGTGCACACAAGGCATGGACATGGTCAAACACATATTTCTGTGTTCTCTTTACCTTCTTATCTGTTTCTCTAGGTGATCCTGTGAATCACAACAGGCAGACCACATGGTTCAAATGGCACAAGCTTCCTTCTTACAGGCTTTTCTCTTTTCTAGTTATAACAAGTAATGTACCATTCCCAGGCTGTAATGGTGGGACCTGCTCTTTCAAAACAGCCTATCCTGCAAGGGCATTTCCCTTGTTTAAGGACGAGCTGCCCCAGTTCAGATCAGAGCCAGCTCCTCCGGCTCGAAAAGGAACCTGCCGGCTGCTGGCCAAAAGCTGAGCCAATGAGCAATGCTGGTTGTGCCTCTTTGATATAAATTTTTGAAAGGGTAAAAATACTCTGTGCAGCAGCAGCTGGCAGAGGAATGAGAAAATGTGAGAGAAGCAGCCCTGCAGACACCAAGGTCATTGCAGAAGGAGGGCAGGAGGTGCTCCAGGCGCCAGAGCAGAAGTTCCCCTGCAGCCCATGGAGGAGCCCATGTGGAGCAGGTGGATGTGGCCTGAATGAGGCGGAAGCCATTAGAGGCGAGCCCACACAGGACCAAGATTTCTGGTGGGAGCTGCAGCCCATAGAGAGGAGCTGGCATTGGAGCGGTCCACTTCTGAAAGACTTTCCCCAGGTCTGTACAGCTTCATGATGGATAACATCTTAAGAACTGCAGTCTGTGAAAAGCTCATGTTGGAGCAAGTTTTGCTAATTAAAGTGTGAGCAAGTTTTGCTAATTAAAGTGTGAGCAAGTTTTGCTGACCAGTCCTTGGCTCTCCAGTCGATGAATCAGATTATGGATGGGAATCAGGGTGTCTCAGTTAATGCGATATTGCCAGTGGTGCACTGTTTTGGTAGCAATTGTTACCTGTTGTTCTTTGACCATCAGGAACCCCAGATGGGTCCTGTGAGAGACGGGGCAAGGCAGACAATTGTTTAATGTTCTCCATCTCCAAGGCAGCTATGCCAAAAGCTCACTGGTACCTTTTTGTTTTCTTTAAATATTTGCTCCTAAGGTAGTCTATGCCAAGTATTCCTGTATCTTCTGGGCCAGTCCCAGTGGGGTGCTCTGCCAGTCATTCCCAGTTAAGCTGACTTTGGCCTCCAACACAGTTAGCTCTTGGGATCCCCCTGTCACTCCAGAAGTATAAATGTATTCTGCCCCATTCTAACTTGATGGCATTACTGTACACTGTGCACTGGTGTCCACTAGAGCCTTGTACTCCTCTGGTCTGACATGCCAGGCCATCGAATCCACACAGTCCAATAGCTTATGGATAGGAATCAGGGAGTCTTGGTTAGTGCAATATTGCCACTGGTGCACCATTTTGGCAGAGATTGGCACTTCAACCCTCAGCACCCCCACAACAGAAGGGCCCTGTGAGAGACTGAAGCCTTGTACTCCTCTGGTCTGATGTGCCAGCCCATCAGATCCACACAGGCCAACAAAGCCAGTTGTCCCTTTCCTCCCCCTGGCTGGAGGCAGGGCCTCTCTAGTCCTGGTCACAGTATTCATTAGTCTGTGTGGGGAACTGCCCAGTGGAAATTACAGCAGCATTTTTCCTGGAAGAACCCCGTTTTTCCAATGTTTTCCTTTGCATCTTACCTATTTGTGCCTCTAGGGTTCAGGTGGATTTCCCATCCAATTTTCTCATGTCTTCTCCATGGTCATGCAAGTAAAACCACAGGGTGGCGTGTGATGTGTACCCACTTTGGCCACTTAGGCTACCCACTGTAGCCCAATGCTTTGCCCTAAATGATGGCTGAAATCTTTCTGCTTATCTCACAGCTCCACCAGGGACTGGGATCGGGTGTTTACTGCTGCTTTTATGATACTTGCCTCTTTGTCCTCCTGTTCCCATGATGTTCCTACTTCAGAGAAGTCTGCCTCATCTTCTTCTTCCTCATTCCTTGTCTGAGTAGGAGTTTCTTCCCTTACCAAATGAGCTGACTTTCAAATCTCCTGTTTTGTCTTCTGTACAGGGGTGATTGATACTGGCACAGGTTGGTTCTCTGGCTCAGTCTTGGGGCCCCTCACAGAGGCTGGAGTTGTGTTGATTGCAGCTCGGTGGGCATAGGCCAAGCCCCAGCACATTGCAGGGATTTGTGTCTCTTTGGAATTACCAAGGTGATGACACTATTTTTCAATAATTCCACCAGTTTTTAGGATTCTGCACCTGTTTAGGGGTGAAATTGCAAAGCACCACAGGTGCTCACTGTTGTAGGTGTCTGCCCATATCCTCCCACACTCCTTGACACTTATAGCTGTCCTGAACTGGGACAGACTTCTGGGTGGCATTCTGTAATGGTTAATCTAAGCCTACCCTTAAATAAGACCTGAAATACATTCAGTAGACATATAAACAGGAATGGGCTGGTTTGAACTTCCCATGGATATTCAAAATTGTGAAGAGCCATTTTAACTACCCTGGAGGAGAGGGGGAAGGTGAAGGAGAAAGGGAGAGGGAAGAAGTGAGGAGAAGTGTCCCCTCACATCCCCTCCACAGATTGTCTTCCTGAGGAGAAAAAGTAAAGACTGTAATTATTATTAGTTTCTGATAGATGGTTCTTCAAGTACAGATGTGACAGCAATACTGAGTGCAGCTACCAGATTAGTCTCACAAACAGTAATTTTATCATACCATAAGACAATGTTAGAGTAAAGCACAATAATAAACTTATACCAGCCCCCAGAAATGGTAAACAGCACCACAGGGAACCCACACGGTATGTAACATGCTATCCAACACAATTCTGAGACCAAACACAACAACTACCCTTAGATCCATAGACCACAAAACACTGTGGTCAACAACGATTAAGTTGATGTAATGGTTTTAATAATTTTATTTAAATATGCTCAGGTCAGATCTGTCATTATGTCTACACTTCAGGCCCCACATTGGGTGACAACAGGAGTGTTGTGGTTTAACCTGTCAGGCAGCTAAGTACCACACAGCCACAGTAAAAATGGATGGGTGCAAGAATGACGAAAAAGGTAAAAACTCATGGATTGAGATAAAGACAGTTTAATAGGACATAAAAGGAAGGGAAATAATAATAAAGATGATAATTATGATGATGGCAATAATATTACAATGTACAAAACAAGTGATGCACAACGTAATTGCTCACCACTGGTTTACAAATGCCCAGCCCACTACAAGCCAGAGCAGCCTCTGCCCAGAGACGAGCCAATGAGTGGTGCTGGTCGCACCTCTGTGAGAGCAAATTCACAAAGGGGACAAAGCTGCTGGGCAACAGCAGCTGGGAGAGAGAAGAGTGAGAAACAGCCCTTCAGACACCAAGGTCAGTGCAGAAGGAGGGCAGGAGGTGCTCCAAGCATTGGAGCACAAGTTCCCCTGCAGCCCATGGAGAGGCCAATGGAGGAGCAGGCTGTCCTCCTGCAGCCCATGGATCCCACATGGAGCAGATCTCCACGCTGCAGCCCATGGAGGAGTCCCGGGTGGAGCAGGTGGATGTGGCCTGGAAGAGGCTGCGGCCCATGGAGAGCCCCCGCAGGAGCAGGCCCTGGGCTGGAGCTGCAACCCGTGGACAGGAGACCACACAGGAGCAGGTAATCTGTCAGAAGCTGCTGCCCGTGGGAGACCCAGGTTGGAGCAGTTTGCTCCTAATGCCAAGGCGATCGGCTCCAGGGCAGACGCATTCTGCAGCAGAGCGGGGGATCGAGACAGGCAGGGCTTTTTTTCTCAGCATCGAGGTCACTCGAAGCAGCCAACGGAGCCTCCAGGACCCAGCAGCCCCCACAAGGGAGGCGTAGGTGGAGCCAGCAGCGCCCCCTCCCCGGCTGTTCAAAGGCAGCCTCTAGGGAGTGTGAGCAACCAGGAGCGTGGCGAACAGGGTGTGGCGCGGCAGAAGAGCCGGGTGCGGCAGTTTGCGTGGCAGTTTGCACAGGCAGGGCGAGCAGAGAGGGCTCCTCAGTGCTCCTTTGCAGCGGTCTTTTCTTTCAGTACCCGTAAACTGCTTGCAAGGAACTTGGCCATGGTATCACACAGGCAGAAAACCATGGCCTCCGCATCTCTCGCGGCCTCTCCAGCCACAGTCACCAATGTGGCTACTCAGATGGATGGCTCGGAGAAACATACAGCCATCCAGGTCTTGGGCTGCAGGGTGTGCCCGTCTTCTGTTGGTATCCGACAGCAGCAGCGAGGGGTATGCCTGTGGGAGGTGTGCCCAGACTGAAGAGCTGCTCGGCCAGGTAGCAGAGCTTCGGGAGGAGGTGAGCAGGCTGAGGAGCATCAGGGAGTCAGAGAGGGAAACTGAGTGGTGGAGGTGTACTCTACCCTCTCTGAGACAGATTTACAAGCCTGCCACAGCACAAGTGTCTCCTGCTAAGCAGAAGACAACAGTTCCCTCATCCCACCAGGCAGCAGGAGGAGACCTAGGCCAAGCTGGGGAATGGAGGCAGGTTCCTGTTTGGGGTGGTAGGCAAGCCCTGTCCCTGCCTACCTCACCTTCCCTTCTACCCTTATATAACAGGTATGAGGATCTAGAACACGACAGTCAGAACAACGAAGTAGACGAAAGCCTGTCCCAGCTGGAGAGGGTGCCTAAAGCAAGGCAACCTATCCCCCGCATTTCTACACCATCTGTCAAAAAAGAAAGAAGGGTTATTGTCATGGGGGACTCCCTTCTGAAAGGGAATGTGGACCGGACCCAACCCACAGGGAAGTCTGTTGCCTCCCTGGGGCTCGGGTGAGAGACTTTGTTAAGAAAGTCAAGCACCTAGTACAGCCCACTGACTACTACCCGCTTCTGGTCTTTCAGACTGGTAATGACGAGGTAGCAACGAGAAGTCCGGGAGCAATCAATAGGGACCCTAGGGCTTTGGGGTGACTACTTAAAGTATCAGGGGCACAGGTAGTGTTTGCCTCTGTCCTTCCAATAGGGGGGCTCGATACTGACAAGCGGGCTCATCACATTAATATGTGGCTTCGGGACTGGTGCAACCGGCAGAACTTTGGGATTTTCAATCACAGGAAGGTCTATGTGGTACCAGGCCTGCTGACATCAGATGAGATGCGCCTCTCTCAGAGAGGGGTAAGGATTTTTGGTCAGGAGTTGGCAGGGCTGATAGGGTCTTAAACTAGAGTTGAAGGGGGAAGGGGATAAAACCAGGCATGCCGGTGATGAGCTAAGGGATGGAGCGCTAGAATCAGAGGGACTGTGTGCCAGTGAGGTCCTTTGGTCAGCTCCACAAGGTGCTGCATGTAGGGAGGTGCATTTGAAGTACTTCTACACAAATGCACGCAGTATGAGGAATAAAATGGATGAGCTAGAAGTCTTGGCCCAGTCCCACAGCTATGACATCATTGGCATAAGTGAAATCTGGTGGGATGAGTCCTGTGGCTGGTGTGTTGCAATAGATGGTTGCAGGCTCTTCAGGGGGGGACAGGCAGGGTAGGCAAGGTGGCAGGATGGTGACGTATGTGAAGCAGGGGCTGGACTGTGTAGAACTTCAGGTTGGCGATGGTGTGGTGGTTTTACCGTGCTAGGCAGCTGAACACAACAACAACTCTCTCACTCCCCTCCTCAGAAGAGGAGGGGAAGAAGTAAAGGAAAGAACAATTCATGGGTTGAGATAAGGATAATTTAATTAAAGGGAAAAAAAAATATTAAGGAAATATTATTATTAATTAAAAAATTCAACTAAAGGGAAAAAAGGGAAAGGGGAAAAGGGAGGGGGAAAGGGAATAACAAAACAAAACAAGTAAAGGCTATGTGGAAGTGCAGAAGAAATTACTCTCTACTTCCCACAAATGAGAGATGCTTGACCACGTCCTTGAAGCAGGGCCTCAACGCACGTAGCTGGTGTTCGGGAGGAGGACAGATGTTTTCGCAACGAGAGCCCACCCCTCCCCTCTTCTTCCTTTTTCCACCTTTTATTGCTGATTGTGACATCATATGGTATGGAATATCCCTTTGGTTGGTTTAGGTCAGCTGCCCTGGTGACGTTTCTTTCTCACTATTTTGCCCACCCCCTAGGAGGGTTAGAGAAAGTCCTGATGCTGTGCCAGCACTTCTCAGCAGCAGACACAACACTGGTGTGATACCACTGCTGTTCTAGCTACAAGTGCAGAGCGCAGCACTGTATGGGCTGCTGCAGGGAAAGTTAACATCCCAGCCAGACCCAGTACAGGTGGCAAAGTTGAGGGCCTCTGGGTAAGGATTAAGGGACGAACAAATAAAGGGGATGTCGCTGTGGGAGTCTATTACAGACCACCTGGCCAGGATGACAACACCGATGAATTATTCTTTGCAGAACTGAGAGATGCCTCGAGATCAACTCCCCTTGTCCTTATGGGGGACTTCAACCTGCCAGACATCAACTGGGATCACCACACGGCTGACACGAGCAAGTCCAGGAGGTTCATGAAGCACCTAGATGATAAATTCTTGGTGCAGGTGCTAAGGAAGCCAGCTAGGAAAGGTGCTCTCCTAGATCTGTTGCTAGAAAACAGAGAAGGTCTTGTGGGAGACGTGACAATCGGCGGCCGTCTCGGTCATAGTGACCATGAAGTGGTTGAGTTCAGAATTTATGGTGACAGAAGGAAAACTGCCACCAAAACTTCAGCCCTGGATATGGGGAAAGCAGACTTCAGGCTGCTCAGGGAACTAGTCAGGAAGGTCCCCTGGGAAACTGTTTTTGAAGGCACTGGTGTCCATCAGTGCTGGTCTGTCTTTAAGCACTGCCTCCTAAAAGCACAAGATCAGGCGATTCCAAAATATCGGAAGTCAGGCAGGTGGGCCAGGAGGCCAGCCTGGCTGACCAGGGATCTTCAAAACATAGAAAACATAGAAAACATAAGTCCACTGCTTGGTGGGGAAGGTCTCCTCACAGACAATGACGTAGGCAAAGAAGAGACGTTTAATGCCTTCTTCGCCTCTGTCTTCAATGCTGATGATGGGCTTCGGGACCCAGAGTGCCCTGAGCTGGAGGACCGTGACAGTGGGAATGACAAACTCCCAACCGACCCTGAACGTGTGCAGGATTTGCTGCTCCATCTGGATCTATACAAGTCCATGGGTCCGGATGGGCTTCGTCCCAGGGTGTTTAAAGAGCTGGCTGACGTCATCGCAGGACCTCTCTCAATTATTTTTCAACGATCTTGGGAATCTGGAGAGGTCCTGGTAGACTGGAAGCTGGCAAATGTTGTGCCAATTTTCAAGAAGGGCAAGAAAGAAGAAACAAGCAATTACAGGCCTGTCAGTCTCACGTCAGTGCCTGGTAAAATTAAGGAGAAGATGATTCTTGAAGTTATTGAAGCGCACCTGGGGGACAATGCAGTCATTGGTCCCAGACAACATGGGTTCATGAAGGGTAGGTCCTGCCTAACAAATTTGATTTCCTTTTATGATAAGATCACCCATCTAGTCAACCAAGGGAAACCAGCTGATGTGATCTTTTGGGGCTTTTTCAGCAAGGCTTTAGACACGGTTTCCCATAGGATCCTACTGGAGGGTAGAAAGGCCTTGCAGAGAGATCTGTACAGATTGGAGAGCTGGGCGATCACCATCCACATGAAGTTTAACAAAAGCAAGTGCCAGGTCCTGCATCTGGTACACGGCAACCCTGGCTATACATACAGACTGGGCAACAAGATGCTGGAGAGCATCCCTGCAGAGAGGGATCGGGGGAGTGTGGTTGACAGCAAGTTGAATATGAGCCAGCAGTGTGCCCTGGCAGCCAGGAGGGCCAGCCATATCCTGGGGTGCATCAAGCACTGCATTGCTAGTCGGTTGAGGGAAGTGATCTGTTCTACTCTGCGCTGCTGCAGCCTCACCTTGAGTACTGTGTGTGGTCCTGGGCACCACAGTACAAAAAGGACATTAAACTGTTGGAGAGTGTCCAGAGGAGAGCGATGAAGATGGTGAAGGGGCTGGAGAAGAAAACATATGAGGAGTGGCTGAGGTCACTGGGCCTGTTCAGCCTGGAGAAGAGGAGGCTGAGGGGAGACCTCATCATGGTCTACAACTTCCTCATGAGGGGGAGTGGAGAGACAGGTGACCTATGTCCTATGACCGCTACGTTGCCATCTGCAAGCCCCTGCACTATGGGATCCTGCTTGGCAGCAGAGCTTGTGACAAAATAGCAGCAGGTGCTTGGGGTAGTGGGGATCTCAATGCTCTCCTGCACACCGCCAATACATTTTCCCTGCCCCTCTGCCAAGGCAATGCTGTGGACCAGTTCTTCTGTGAAATCTCCCAGAACCTCAAGCTTTCCTGCTCAAACTCCTACCTCAAGAAATTGTGGATAATTATGGCTGGATTCTGTTTAGCCTGTTTGTCTGTTTTGATTTCAGTGTGCTGTCTTATGTGCAGATCTTCTAGGCCATGCTGAGAATGCCCTCTGAGCAGGGACTGCAAAAAGCCTTTCCCATGTGTCTCCCTTACCTGTTAGTGGTCTCCATTTTTCTCATCATGACCATATTTGGCTACCTGAAGTCCCCCTCCATCTCAATATCTCTGGATCTGGTGGTGGCAGTTCTGTACTCAATTGTGCCATCAACATTGAACCCTGTCATCTACAGCATGAGAAACAAAGAGCTTAAGGGTGCTGTTAGGAAGATGATTTCATGGATATTTCTGATTAGTGATAAATGACTACACAAATGACTTCCCTTGCAGGCCTGCTCCTTGTTTCATTGATTTTCCACCTGTAACCAGTGCCTCTGATTTCCTCCTTCACCATCTCCCAGGGACTGGCACTTTCTCTGCTTGTTCCCCCTGTGGTCTCTTCAGGGATGGACCTCAGTGGGCCTCGCCAACACCTTCAGACTTTTGGAGGCTTGCATCTGTCTTTAGAGGCTTGCTCAAGTTTTCAGGATCTGCAGTTCAGCAATTTGGCAGCAGAGGGCAAATCAACGTGCAAAACTCCCTCACAAGCCAAGGCTCTGGGCATAATTCTCCGGGAGTCTTCAGTTGTTATGGGGTTAATTAGGGAGATGCCAGGAGTCTCCTTAAAGTGAAAGAATTCAATAATAATAATAAACCTTCTAGGAAAGTATTTCTTCTTTCTGCTGTTTCTTTAGTTGTCTGCCTACAGATTAAGTGATATCAGCAATCTCCAACTGATGTTAATCCTGAATGTCTCCTAAGGGACTCTGCATTTAGGGAAATCAAGACCCTTTCTTCCAGGCACTCTATGCAAAGTCTTCAACCCTACCCTCCAGCCCTACTCTTTCCTCCATCAGCCACCTGGGACTGACAGCAGCTGTGACAAGCTCTGAGATTTTTCCACTAGCATTGCATTGGAATGTTTTTCAGCCCCTTGGCAATTCCCACCTGATTTCCTTGGAGAATGAGCTGCATACAGACACAGAAGGTAAAGTCTTAACTGACAGCAATGAAAATCAAAAGGCATAGTTCAGTAAATGTTAAAGACACTCTTTAGTGTATATTAAGGTCATGTTATTTCCAATTATTCCACAGTGAAGAATGTGAGAGGAATGGAAAACATATTCTTGTGTGTGTGTCAAACACAGATTTTGAGACCCCCCAAAATACTCCCTGCCCAGGACTGCATTTCCTGATATTCACTGTTTGTACATGGTGAGTCACATGTTGAAATCCTGAGCTCTCCTGATTTAGGGAGGGAAGCCAAGAGATAAAATGAATGAAATGCTCTCATTTTCAAATTTTTTAGGCTTGTCTATTAATACTTATCCAAATTTGCAGCCATTCCCACAAACATATTCCTTCCCAACACTTTACTTGGAGAAGCTGTGTTCCCCAGACATGTATGTTTGGCACATTGCACATCTACATCTCAGATTTAGATGGAGCAGAGAGAAATGAAGGTTAAGGAAGTTAAATAGATCCTTCTTTTTTCTCTTTTCTTTCAAGCAGTGGCCATACCTCCTAGGACTTTCCTTACATTTCTTCCATTCCTTCCATTCCTTCCTGTTTATGAGCCAGCCAAATCATTATAGAGTGAAGAATTGCGTAACACCATGGCTCTCCAAGTGCCAGACTCCAAGCAATACCCAGAAACCCAGAGCGCAGCCTAAGCAAGAGGCCCAGAGCACAGCTGAGGAAGGCAAATGTGGTTCACCTCTCACGTTCAGAGGTGATTTTTTTTCCTTAACCTCATTTGAAATTTAAAATTTCCAGTGGTGAGCAGAAAAGCCCTCCAGAAGCAACTTTCCACACCCTGGCAGGGAATAATGCACCCAGCAGTACTCCTGAGAGAGGTCAGGACACTGGACAGGAGGCACTGTGAGCTGCAGTTCAAGGCACAAATGCTCAGCCCTGGCTTAGAGGTCTCCCAGCAGGTGCTGCCAGTGCCTGCAGCCCCCAGAGCCCCCCCAGCCTTGTGGGCAGCACTGACCTGTCCTGTCCTGACCTTTGGGAGCTGTTCTGGCTGCAGAGGGGCTGCCAGGAACACTGGGGCTGGTGCTGCCCACCCTCACATCCTGCCCCAGGTGTCTCTTGGTCCCTGCAGCCATGTCTGTGACTGAGGGGAGAGGCCAGCCTGGCTGGGACCTGGGGCCTGGCAGTAGTTTGGGGGTGGTGGCCGTGTGAGAACTAGCTGCAGAACTTGCTGTGGCTCCTGTCCACAGGCTTGTCTCTGGGCTGGCCCAGCATCACTGAACCACACACAGCCATGGATCGCAACAGGAGGAAGGAGACAGACATTTCCAAGACCAGCTCCTGCCTGGGATTTTGTACTTTCCCTTTGGTTGATGCCACCAATACTGAGCTTTAAATGAAAAGCTCAGCCATCAGGAAGTGAAAAAGTCCCATTTAATTTATATACAGCTATTACTTTGCTACAAAAAGTCCACATTGATACACACTTTTAAACAGGCTTGGATGGGCTTCATCTGACACAATGCATGTTCATTCCTCAATAGCAGCGGTAGGAGTGAAAATATTGGGGGGGTGAAAAGCATAAGCACAAACAGTTAAAAATAATGAAATATGAAAACAAGACAAAATATAATAATTGACAAGAAGGAAATACAAGGTTTGAATGGGATATAAAGGGGGTCACCTGTGGAGAGATATGGGACATTTATGATTCCTGAAAAATATCCATAAAAGCACTTTCAAAATAGCATCCTTTAGTGCTTGCATCCTCATGCTGTAGATGAGGGGGTTCAGTGCTGGGGGAACCACAGAGTAAAGAACTGCCACCACCAGGTCCAGGGCTGGGGAAAAGATAGAGGGGGGCTTCAGGTAGGCAAACATGCCAGTGATGATTAACAAAGAGACCACGACCAAATGAGGGACACATGTGGAGAAGGCTTTGTGACGTCCCTGCTCAGAGGGCATCCTCAGCACAGCCCTGAAGATCTGCACATAGGAGAGCACAATGAAAACAAAACACCCCAAAAACAGAAAACTACTAAATGTGAGAAGTCTAAGATCCTTGTGATAGGAATGTGAGCAGGAGAGCTTGAGGATATGGGGGATTTCACAGAAGAACTGGTCCACAGCATTGCCTTGGCAGAGGGGCATTGAAAATGTATTGGCAGTGAGCAGCACAGCGTTGAGAAACCCACTGACCCAGGCTGCTGCTGCCATCTTGGCACAAGCTCTCCTGTCCAGGAGGGTCCCATAGTGCAGGGGCTTGCAGATGGCAATGTATCGGTCATAGGACATGATGGTAAGAAGAGAATAGTCTGATGACATCAAAAATACAAACAGAAATTCCTGTGCAACACATCCTGAGTAGGAGATGGCCCTGGTGTCCCAGAGGGAATTGGCCATGGCTTTGGGCAGAGTGGTGGAGATGCAGCCCAGGTCGAGGAGGGCAAGGTTGAAGAGGAAGAAGTACATGGGGGTGTGGAGGCGGTGGTCACAGGCTACGGCTGTGAGGATGAGGCCATTGCCCAGGAGGGCAGCCAGGTAGATGCCCAGGAAGAGTGCGAAGTGCAGGAGCTGCAGCTCCCGCGTGTCTGCGAATGCAAGCAGGAGGAACTCGGTGATGGAGCTGCTGTTGGACATGTGTTGCCTGTTGTGTATGAAGATCTGTACATGTAGTAAAAGACAATGAAAAGTTAGGACAGGTTTCTCTGAGTGAACCCTATGCCCTTCCTTGTATACCTCTCCCGCCATACTCAAATGCTTTTTGTTTCTCTGCTGGAATCTTTAATTAAGCACCATGACATGAGCTTCATTTTTAAGGTTCAGTGTGCCATGAGGAGCAGGGGCCTCTGCTGCTGGTCTCGCGAGGGAATCAGTCCTGACCCAGTGCAGGGAGTACATAGGAACATAGCAGGAAGGTAAGGTTTTATTTTCAGCTTTTGTTAGATGAAATCCCTTCTTACACAAAAGAGCATAGAATCACAGAATGGCTTGGGTTGGAAGAGACCTTACAGATAATCTAGTTCGAAATGCTTTGCCATCGGCAGGGATGCTGCCCACTAGATCAGGATGCCCAGGACCTCATCCAACCTGGTCTTGAACACCTCTAGGAATAGGACATTCACAGCCTATCTGGGCAATATGTTTCAGTACCTCCCCTCCCTCTGAGTGAAGAATCTCCTCATAATTTCTAATCTAAATTTCCCCTCTTTTAGTTTAAAAACATACCCATGGTCCTGTCATTATCTGATTGATCAAGAAGTAGCTCTCCGTCTTTTTTATAAGACCCCTTTAAGTACAGAAAATCTGCAGTGAGGTCACCCTGCTCAGCCCGAGTTCTCTCAGCCTTTCTTCGAAGGAGAGCTGCCCCAGCATGCTGATCATCTTCATGTCAGCATGTTAACATCTGTATTCTGGTGCTACATAATGTAGTTGGCAGAAAGGAGTTTTAGGGGCAATTTTTAATACACATTCTCTTCCCCCTCTTCATGCCCAAACAGTGTTATCTGAAGTCAGAAATCCTGAGGATTTCTGCTGCACTCGCAGTGAACGGTTGTGAGACCTGAGAGGCAAAGGGATTCACTTTGGCTCAGAGCAGAGTGAGGGAGATGGCTGGACTTGTCCCCAGCTGCCTGAGCTTTTGTAGATGGAGGGTAATCACACTTATGTTACCCTGAAAAGAAGCCAGATGCTGCTGAGACCAGATGAATCCACTGCCAATCTATCAATGCCCAGCCTTTTGCAAGGTACCTGAGCAAGGTCTCAGCACCACACCTCTAGTCAAGGACACCAATCATTCATTTCACCAACCTAACAGCTGTATGTAGCATCTCTCTGCTTCTTCCCTGGGTTTCACATAACACAGAGATGCAATGGAAAAGATTTGCATCCTGCAAGACAGCTCACAGATTGAAAGGACACCCCAAGGAGATAACCCAATGACCTAGTGATGGTCTTTCATGAAGGGACAGTCAACTCTCTCCCCAGCCTCACAGAATGCATTGCCCACAACCCCCAAGCAGCTGACCCCCCCTGCAGTTGCAGCACAGGTGGAAATGGGCACATGGCTGGAGAGATGCACTTCTGCTCTGCTGGAGCTCTAGCTGCAGAAGACATGCTCCATGCCTTGGACCCATGGCCGTGAGGGCAGAGGCTTTTCTGAGTGGGAGAGGAGGCAAGGGGGCATGCTCAGAGGAAGGGGTCTGCACTGAATGGCAAAAATATGGAGTTTTCTGATGAATTCTCCCTCTGACAAGATTTCTGATTAACTTTCCCCTCATTCCGTGATCATATCCCAGATGCCTGAAGGTTTTATTTCTGGGAGTTATTTCCCCGTCTCATGTCTTATTCCTGTTTCTGCTCACAGCTTCAACCAAACCTGTGTACAGTAATCTTTGCCCTTCAGAAACCTGCCTGTATGCAAGAGACTGCCTGGGTGCATGTGCATCTTTCCAGGTGGAAAAGGACCTGTCAGAAAGCCCAGATGGGTTCAGCAAAGTTGATGCTGCTGCTTTCAATATGAAGAGGAGAGGCTGAAGGTCCATATGGGGCAGCTCACAAATATACTAATCCTCAAAGTTACAGGTCAGGAGTCTGAGCAATGTGCTCAGAGTTACAGCTCCTCTTCCATTTCTTCCTGCTTCCCCTGCCGTCCAGTAGAGTAGGTAACTGAAAAGAGGGCAGAAAATCCCTAGTTTGACCTTGTTTGCTTAGAAAAATTGCTTGGGAAATGCCCTTGATGTACAATGGAGCTGTGACCAGGCTGCCCCAGGCAGCAGCCTCCCACCAGCAGCAGGACCCTGCCCTGCCGGGGGGCTCCTTCCACCCGCAGCTTCTCCCTGCAGCGCCCTGGGCAGCTCCCCGGGCAGGCTGAGTGCTGAGCCTGGCAGGCGGCAGAGGCCCTGCCCCGGCACACAGCCCCTGGGGCACAGCAGGGACCCTGCTCTGCACCACAACCCTAGGCACCCCTGCCTGCACCCCCGGCTTGACAGCCTGCAGCTGGCCTAAAACATGGAGCCCTCAGGGCCTGGATGCTGACCCTGCAGCTCAGAAGCCCTGCTCTGGAGATTGTACTTCTCTACAAGAAATAAACAGTGTCTCCAGCCTGATCTGCTCTGGGACAGTCCGGGTCTAGGACATCTCCAGGATACTTCAGTGCACTGCAGTTCACTTAGACTTACCATGTTCACGGTTGCAAGCATAGCTTCTCCAGTCTACTCTCAGCTTTGTAACACTCCACACAGCCTTAAACATCTCTCTCTTCTCTCCCCTCCCCGTGCCCTCTTCAGGCAGTGCCCCCAGCCCTGCTGCGCTGTGCAGAGGAGCTGCTCCTGGGCAGAGCTGTGTCTCTGCAGCGCTGTCCCCTTGCCAGGAGCTCCCCTTGGGCTCAGGAGCCCGGCCCAGCTCAGCAGCAGAGGCCCAGCCCAAGGCCTCCCTTGCTCTGCCCCCCAGCAGGCTCCCTGCACATGGCCCTGGGGCTGCAGGGGAACCTGCTGGGAATCAGCCTGAAGAAATCCCTGGGGTTCCTTCACTCCCCTGGGCACACACACTTCTTGACAGCAGGCTCGTATCTCTTAGCACAAAAACAATTATTTCTAAAAATCACCTCTTCGCATCCCAGCTGATGGTGGGCCACCCAAACATGATCATAGGACTAACTCCTTTAACCCCCTGCTTAGGGAAGGGATTCAGCAGAGTCACTCGAGGCATCTCATGCTGGCTTTTTATCCTGGGGTTTGAATGGGGCTCAGATCGTTCCCAGATGCCTGACACAAACCCACAAGAAACTGGGATTCCTCTGCCCTCACTTTACTGTACACCACATGGGCACCTGCAGGTGTGAGCTCCTTGTCTCAGCTCCAGGATCATTAATGGAGATGGAGAAAATCATGGGGTTGCAAACACCTGGTGATGTGAGGGGGCAGAGGTACGTGCAGGTATCTGCAAGCTCTAATGGAGGGACTCTGAGGGACAGGGCAGCAGCTGGGGGCATCCCCTTGGAGGCTGGTGGGGAATGCCTTTGGCCAGCTGAAATGACAGCAAATGCGCACATTTAGGACAACCAAACCTGTCCCTCCTCAGTAGGTTCAGGGCAGTCTGTAGAGGGCTCCACCTGACCCAACGGAGAACTGTGCCACAGGGAGAGCTGTGTCTCTCTCTCCCTCTTCTCCATCTGGTTTTCCCTCCATCTCCAGTGACTGTAACAGCACTTGTCTCATGGACATCCCTACATTGCCTAACCGTGTTCAGGGCAGCTGCTCCATGTAATAGCCAATTCCAGGCCTGCAGTGCTACCTGAGATGCCAACGCGGCCCAGCCCCACTGGAGCATGCAGCTGACGTGGGCAGCACAGGACCCACAGGACAGCTTTGGCCACTCATAGCTGGTACTTGACAGAAAACCCTGATGGCATCTCCAACAGAACTGGCACATATGAGCAAGTGACCACTTCCCAGGGCTGCAGCGAGACAAGGTCTCTCCCACCTCTATCTGATAGAGGCAGACAGTGCATGAATATGAAGCACATCACACCAGGGTTTCCATTTGTGTCCTTTGGTTTGCAAACACTGCTGCTGCTTCTCACCCCCATCTTTAACTCAATCAAGACACGACCCAATGTTTTTTTCTATGTCCCTGTCTCACAGGATGCCCATAGCCAAGGACATTGTCAGCTGCCCCTTCTCCTGCCTGGAGATCAGCCCCAGCTCCAGCACAGGCCCTCAGGGCTGCTCTGACACCACAGAAGGCCCTCTGCTTTTAGGGCGGCAGAGCCCAGGCCTGTTTCCTTCTGTCATTGGGAAATTTCTTTCCTTGGGACCCCTCATTTCATCCTCCTCTGGCCATCTGCCATCCACGGCAGCATGTCTCTGCTGTGAAGGAAATCCTCTGCATGCCCAGGCTCTTGGGTACAAGATCTAGGGCAAGTCTGAGTTTGGCCCTTGGGCCACAGCTGAGGTGCTGCAGCCTAGATGGGCCCCAATGCCCTCAGCTTGGGGCACAGGCAGGAGGAGCTGGATCCCCGCCTACTGTTACAGGGCTGGGACATGGATGGAGAGCTGCTGAGGTGTGGGGGGACAGGTCCCTCAGCTTGGGGTGCTGTGCTGGATGGGTGCAGATTCTTCAGTAGAGTCAGGCAAAGATGAGCAACAGGGAGTATGTTTGCCATTTCCTCGTGTACTACTTCTGCCTCCCGCGTGGCAGACTGGGGGATGGTGCTGAGGCCTTCTCAAAGCACAGAGCTCTGTGGGATGTCCGGGGAGGAAGACCTTGGCACATGGTGCAGTTCCCTCCATATAACACATCTTCCTTCTCCAAGTGAGGGACATGCAGTGAAGAGGAGTTCAGGCACACTGAAGGGCTGCTGCATCCCAGGTGCCTTCACTCCCTTCATTCGAAAAAAAGGCCAGGCCCTGGACAAGCCTCAAGCCCACCTTCCTAGGAGGGGTCGCAAGAGGTGTGTTGGGGCAGGGGGACAGAAGTAACATGTCCAGCACTCCACTTTCTATATTTCATGGCCTTTGTTACCATTTGGAAATGTTCCTGGTGGATTTGTCAGGATCCTGTGGAAAAGAACTAGGCAGAAGGGAGGTGACAGGTTCTCAGAACAAGAAGGGAAACCTTGTCTCTTTCCCAAACAGTGATGCCCACATGCTAGTGACCTCACAGGCCTTCAGATGAGACAGGGTGATGTCACAGGGGGATGCACTGCATCACCAGGATATCGTCACTGGAGCAGCGGCAGTGCCCGCACTTCCCTGCAAGGCCTGGTCCCTGCTGGGCACTGCTTGGGTGCTCCCCACCACTGTCCTTCTGTGGCCAGGAGTGGGGTCAGCAGGCAGCAAGGCTGCACTGGGCGACCCTCGCTAATGGGCTTAGGAGCAGGGGCACCTTGCAGAGGAGCTGTGGTTGAGGAGCCAGGGCAGGCATCCCTTGTCCTGAGCTGAGGGCCAGCAGCAAGTGAGATGGAGAATTGCTGGAGGGTGACCATCACCTCTGATCTGACTTCCATGTTCCCAGCATTCCTGCAGCTGTCCTCCAAAGGTGGGGGTGTCAGGAGGCCCTTCCCAAGGGGTGGCCCAGGAGCTCTCAGCTGTCCAAAGCTACAACTCCTGGTCTGTGGGGGCGGCTGGACAGGGCTAGTGCCTGCTGCAAGAGCCCTGCTGGAGGGTCCCTCTGGGCTCAGGGGATGATGTGGTAACCAGGACTCCTTGGTCCTGATGCTAGGGCTGTCCTGAACTCTAGAGCTTCTCTGGGCATGGCTCAGCCTGCTCGTGATGGGTAGAATCCAGGGCCAAGTTTCCCTGGGAGCTGGTGCCTCTTTGGGATCTGGATGTGGGAGGAAAGACATCTGATGACCCAGAGACTGGTGTAATCTGCAGCTCCCACAGGCATCCCAGGAATGTTCCAGAAATGCCTGAGTTGGAAATCCAGCCTTCCCCATGTACTGCTCTCCTTCAGGGGAATCTCTTTTTCTTCCCTCCTCTTCTGCCAGGCTGGCAGAGCATGTCCTAGATGCTTAGATGCCATCCCTGGATGGCCGCAATCCTGGTGCTGAACCCTTTCCATGTGCCTATTGTGGTGGTTTTACACAGCTATGCAGGTGAACTCCACGGCAACTGCTCTTTCACTTCTCAACCTAGAAGGAAAAGGGGGAGAAAATATGATGAAAAGAACTCATGGGTTGAGGTAGAACAGGAGGTCACCCACCAAATACCATTATGGGCACCAATTATCATCACGGGCAAGACAGACTTAGCATAGGCAGATTAATATAATTTCTTGCCTATCACCAGTGACTACAACTGTCAGGAACTACAAGCAAACTAAAAACACCATTCCCCCTATCCACCCTCTTCTACCTCCTTCCCCTGAGTGGTGCAGAGGAATGGGGGTGGCAGTCAGTCCATGGCACTTGTCTCCACCACTTCTTCATGGTCAATCTCTTCCCCTGCGTTCCTCCCATGGCATGCCCTCCTTCCCGAATGGATCCTGCATGGGGCCCAAAGGGTTGAGATGCTGACAGCTATGACTGGATCGTGTTAAAATAAAACTGTTACAGGCATTATATCCACTTCATAGTTGCTGACCGCAATGTTTATTTTGTTTTTATCTCAGTGTAGTGGTTGTGTTTGGCCTCAGAATTGTCTTGGATAGCACATTACATGCTGTGTGTGTTCCCTGTTGCACTGTTTATCCTTTCTGGGGGCTGGTTTATGGTTACTGGTTTGTTCTACTGTGTAACACTGCCTTATGTTATGCTAAAAGTGCTGGTCATGAGACCCATCTGGTAGTTGTAATCAGCATTGCTGTCACCTCCATACTTGAAGAACCATCTCTCGGAAATTTTTCATAATTAACAGTCTTTACCTTCTCTCCTCGGGGAGACAATCTATGCGATGGATGAGGGGGGATGCTTCTTTTCCCTACTTCTTCCCTTTCCCTTTCTCCTTCATCTCCCCCTTTCTCCTCAAGGCTAGTTACAGTAGCTCTTCAAATACTGTTGGTATGTCTCCTGAATGTGTTTCAGGTTTTGTTTAAGGTTAGGGTAATATATTTCAGAATGCCATGCAAAGATCTGCCCTAAGGCAGGATATTTATGAGTGGCAGGGAGTGTTGGAGGATATGGGCAGTCACCTAGAACTGTGGGCACCTGCAATGCTTTGTTACTTCACCCATGAACAACTACAGTATCCTAAAAAAAAAAAAAAAAAAAAAAAAAAAGGCAAAAAGGCAGAAAGGCAGAATGCTTGAAAAAGGAGTGTCATCATCCTGGCAATTCCAAAG